>OX401856.1:11314200-11386700 GCA_947859175.1 Gandaritis pyraliata | reverse complement strand
AACCTAACCTAACCTAACCTAACCTAACCTAACCTAACCTAACCTAACCTAACCTAACCTAACCTAACCTAACCTAACCTAACCTAACCTAACCTAACCTAACCTAACCTAACCTAACCTAACCTAACCTAACCTAACCTAACCTAACCTAACCTAACCTAACCTAACCTAACCTAACCTAACCTAACCTAACCTAACCTAACCTAACCTAACCTAACCTAACCTAACCTAACCTAACCTAACCTAACCTAACCTAACCTAACCTAACCTAACCTAACCTAACCTAACCTAACCTAACCTAACCTAACCTAACCTAACCTAACCTAACCTAACCTAACCTAACCTAACCTAACCTAACCTAACCTAACCTAACCTAACCTAACCTAACCTAACCTAACCTAACCTAACCTAACCTAACCTAACCTAACCTAACCTAACCTAACCTAACCTAACCTAACCTAACCTAACCTAACCTAACCTAACCTAACCTAACCTAACCTAACCTAACCTAACCTAACCTAACCTAACCTAACCTAACCTAACCTAACCTAACCTAACCTAACCTAACCTAACCTAACCTAACCTAACCTAACCTAACCTAACCTAACCTAACCTAACCTAACCTAACCTAACCTAACCTAACCTAACCTAACCTAACCTAACCTAACCTAACCTAACCTAACCTAACCTAACCTAACCTAACCTAACCTAACCTAACCTAACCTAACCTAACCTAACCTAACCTAACCTAACCTAACCTAACCTAACCTAACCTAACCTAACCTAACCTAACCTAACCTAACCTAACCTAACCTAACCTAACCTAACCTAACCTAACCTAACCTAACCTAACCTAACCTAACCTAACCTAACCTAACCTAACCTAACCTAACCTAACCTAACCTAACCTAACCTAACCTAACCTAACCTAACCTAACCTAACCTAACCTAACCTAACCTAACCTAACCTAACCTAACCTAACCTAACCTAACCTAACCTAACCTAACCTAACCTAACCTAACCTAACCTAACCTAACCTAACCTAACCTAACCTAACCTAACCTAACCTAACCTAACCTAACCTAACCTAACCTAACCTAACCTAACCTAACCTAACCTAACCTAACCTAACCTAACCTAACCTAACCTAACCTAACCTAACCTAACCTAACCTAACCTAACCTAACCTAACCTAACCTAACCTAACCTAACCTAACCTAACCTAACCTAACCTAACCTAACCTAACCTAACCTAACCTAACCTAACCTAACCTAACCTAACCTAACCTAACCTAACCTAACCTAACCTAACCTAACCTAACCTAACCTAACCTAACCTAACCTAACCTAACCTAACCTAACCTAACCTAACCTAACCTAACCTAACCTAACCTAACCTAACCTAACCTAACCTAACCTAACCTAACCTAACCTAACCTAACCTAACCTAACCTAACCTAACCTAACCTAACCTAACCTAACCTAACCTAACCTAACCTAACCTAACCTAACCTAACCTAACCTAACCTAACCTAACCTAACCTAACCTAACCTAACCTAACCTAACCTAACCTAACCTAACCTAACCTAACCTAACCTAACCTAACCTAACCTAACCTAACCTAACCTAACCTAACCTAACCTAACCTAACCTAACCTAACCTAACCTAACCTAACCTTTTTTTTTTTTTTTTTTTTTTTTTTTTTTTTTTTTTTTTTTTTTTTTTTTTTTTTTTTTTTTTTTTTTTTTGCCCAGGGGAAATCCATCATGGATACCCACTAGCCGGGGGGGCTAGGGGGTTATGTCGGACTCCTACCGACTAAAACCCCTGGGGTGTTCCTCTGCTCTGACCTTTGAGACGGAGTGACGGGTTCGGTTTGCTACCGCCACCCCGACGGCGTTTGTCCTTGCGGACCCAACTCGAGGAGGGCTTGCGCCCTACTACTCTTCGGTGAAGGCACCCCGAACACTAGGGCACCTTCCCGCTCCTGACCCACACGTGCAGGCGACAGGTCCCCCCGATCTGTCGTCTGCGGGTCTTCATCAATTCGGCATCTGGGCTAGATAGGCCCGACGACGCCGGCCTGGCCTTCTGCGACGGATCGGGAGTGAGTTTGGGTCTTGCTCACGTTCCCGTTCCGCCGCCTCCTTCTGCAGCATTACTGTTTCACAGAAGGTTGCAACCGCATTCCACGCCTCCTCGCTGTCGACCATAGCGCCAACCAAAGCCGACAGCGATAAATTGCTGCCAACAATTGCGCACATGTCAGCGCGAGGCTCCGCCCAAGCTTGGCACTCTTCGCGCGTATGCTGCGCCGTGTCAGCATGCCCTGTTCCACAGTGGTGGCACTCTGCTGTTGGCTCCCGTCCAACCACCCGACACAGGTACTCACCAAAGCACCCGTGGCCTGTCAACACCTGTGTCAGGTGGTATGTAAGGACACCATGCTTTCGTTCGACCCACTGCCTAAGAGTAGGCCGAATCGCCTCCACCAATTCCCGGCTAGCTCCCGGGACCTCCAACCGCTCACTCCATCTCAGGAAGAGCTCGTCGCGAGCCTCCTCATTCCACTGCGCGACTTCCCGCGGATGGAGTTGCAGGCCCTCCTCTTGGATTGCCACTCCTCGCCAGTAGCGTTCCGCAAGACATTTTGCATCTAGATCCCAGGGCGGGCTACCAGCGAGTAGACACGCTCCAGAGTGGGATACCGTGCGGTAGGCTCGAGCAGCCCTGAGTACCATGGCCCGCTGCGGACGCTGCAGGAATGGCACGTTGCGGGCGCTCAAAGCATCTGCCCATATTGGCGCTCCATAAAGTGCCATCGAACGTACTACACCGGCATAAAGCCGTCGACACGCACTTCCTGGACCTCCCAGATTTGGAAGAATCCTCGCTAGAGATCGAGCTTCAGCAATTAGCCTTGGAGCCAATCGCTTAAAGTGCTCATTGAACTTCCATCTACCGTCGAGGATGATTCCAAGATACTTCATCGTCGACCCGACGGTGATGGAAGTTCCGCTCACCATTATCGCCGCTCCAGGTGGTGGCGCATTTCTCGGCCCGTGGAAAACCAACGCCTCTGATTTAGTCAAGGCCACCTCGAGGCCCAAAGCTCTGATCCTATGGACCATTTGGGCGACGCCTGCTGTAGCAAGTCGGGCCGCTTCCCTATGGGTGTTGCCACAAGCCAACACGAGCGTGTCATCGGCGTAGCACGTCACGTCTATTCCTGGAAGAGTGACACCACGCAGTACCCAGTCGTACCCGATGTTCCACAGGAGTGGTCCAAGGACTGAACCCTGTGGAACACCGCACGACATCGGTTTTCTTCCCCAGCCACTCCTCGTCGGATACTCGACCGCTCTACCGGTAAAATAATCGGCCACGACCGCTTGCAGGTAACGCGGAACACCGTGGTACTTCAGTGCTGCTTTTACCGTCTCCCAGGGTAAAGTATTGAAGGCATTGGAGATGTCCAGAGACACCGCCCACATTACTCCACCCTGAGAGACCGCTTCTTCGGCAAGGTCCCTCACTCGTGCGATGGCACCCAGGGTTGACCGTCCTCGGCGAAAGCCAAATTGCGTCTCATGTAGCCCCGGCTCCATGCTCTCCACAAGACGAGCAGCGAGCACTCGCTCGAAAAGCTTGCTCACTTCACCGAGCAACACAATGGGGCGATATGCGGAAGGCATATCAGCCGGGCGCCCATCTTTCCGAAGGAGGACGAGTTTTCCAGTCTTCCACGCCTGCGGAAACTGGCCTCGCTCCAGACACGCTGTAAACAGGGCCTTCACACACTCTCCCATTCCTCCCATTGCAAGCACCAGGGCGCGTCCTGGTACGCCATCTGGTCCTGGAGCAGTGTTCTTTGACTTAAGTTTAAAAACAGCTACTTCTAGCTCCACATCAGTCACCGGCGGGACTACATCCTCCTCGTTATCCCTTGCTGGTCCAGGTGCAGCCATTGGTGGCGGCATCCACTCACCCCGTTGGGGAAAGAGGGTATCTACAACTCGCTCCAGTAGCTGCGGTTGCAAACTACTCGTCAGAGGGGGAGCCCAGGGTCGGAGTTTTTGTCTAACGACGCGGTACGGTCTTCCCCACGGGTCTCTGTTCAGCATTGCCAACCACTCTTCCCACGCTTTCTCTTTGGCCTGTGCGATTCCCACCTGCAGGGCTATGCAAGCGGACCGATAAATCTCGTACAGGCTGTCCTCTATGGCCTCATTGCGGACCCTTCTTCTCCTTTGACGAGCGTAGCGGCGGCGCGTGACCACACAGGCTCTACGTAAGCCACGGAGTTCTGAGTGCCACCAGTGCACTTGGCGCCGTGGCGGGAATGATTTAGCTCTCGGCATCGATGCATCGCACACGCGAGTTAAGGCAGCTTCGAGCCATTCTGCCTTCTCATTCACCTCTTCAACTGGGTCGGAGCCAGCTACCCAGGACTCCACTATAGCCGCCTCTTTGGCAAGCTCCCTCTCGAGACGTCCCAACACCCATCGTGGGCCACTCATAACAGGGGCACGGGCACGGGTTTCTCTCCTAGAAGCACTAGGCGCCGAAACACTGTAGCGGATGTATCTGTGGTCCGACAGCGTCTCTACGTCCACCATCACTCTCCAATCTTGGACACGGTTAGCCAGGTTAGGGGACGCAAGCGTGATGTCCACGATTGATCCTCCCTGCCGTCGTACGCACGTGTTCTCGGTTCCTCGGTTGAGTATCACTAAATCCAGGGATACCGCCCACTCTTCTAGTACTTCCCCGCGTACATCTGTTGCTGGGGATCCCCACGCTGTTGATTTGGCGTTGAAATCTCCGGCAACGAGTACAGGGTAAGTGGACACCTGCCTTACCAGTGCCCCAACATCCACGAGCATTTGCTCGAAGTCGGCGAGGCTCCGATTCGGTGAGAAGTAAACTCCTACTACCGCGATTCCGCCCAGGACGGCTAACACGCATCCCCTACCCTTCGCTACTTTATCAAAGGGAGGGGAGCCAGCAGCAGGCGGGGCTATTATTGCCACCAGGCCGTCATGGTCACCTACCCAGTCATCCCGGGTGGGAACCACATACGGCTCGGCGACTACGGCTACTTTGATCATGCACTGTGCCATGCTCTGGACCAACAGGTCTTGAGCCCTGGCACAGTGCATGATGTTCGCTTGCAGAAATGGAATAGCCATCTAAATGACGGTATCCATGAAATCCTCTTCCGCAGCTGTCGTGCGTTGGGACTGTGTGGCCTTGGGGCCCTTCTTAGCCTTTCCTCTCTTTCTGCGGCCTCCACGGCTCCTTTTAGATCCCTTGTTATCGGGGCATCCTTTTCCTCCTACTTGGTGCGCTGCAGGCTTGCCCGCAGCCGCACATATGGCGCAATGCGGCTCAGCATTACACTCCCGAGCCTTATGGTCCGGTTTACCGCAGCGGAAACAAAGCGCGCCAATGTTTCCCTCCGCCGTGCATTTGCTGCCAACGTGGCCGGTCTCAAGGCACCGGAAACACCTCAAAGGCTTAGGGTCTAGTAGCGACACTTTTGCTGAAATCCAGCCTACTTTAAGCCGGCCAGCTTTAATCACCTTGTTTACAACTGCCACAGGGCAGCACAATAAAATTGCACCACTCGCGGATATCCCACCAGCTTTGATAGCCTCAACGGCACAACCACCTTGCTCGGCCACAGCAGCCGTTACCTCTTCCGCAGTCACGGAATCATCCAGCTGGGTGACCCTTATATCGGCACACTTTATCGGCCGATGCACTCGTACCGCGTCTGGGCTCAGGACCTCTCGAAGTTTCTGGGCCAAAGAGTCGGCCTTTTCACTACCCGCTTCACCTGAAACCTCCAGGATTCGGGCACCAGTTGCCGCCGTTCTTATGCGTAGATCATCAATGCCCAGGCTCTTGATGTCAATACGCCTTCTCGCCTCTTTGAGTGCGGTCTCATATGTAACCCCTCGCTCTTCAGCACCGGCCTGCAGGGTCAATGTGATTGCAGCCGAACGAGGGGTGCGAAGTTTTGCCGTACTTGTCACTGCTTTTTTCTGCGCAGAGGCACTTGGTGCAGCAGCACCAGTTGCCTGTTTAGCCGACCGCTTTGGTGCCGATTTGGCGCCTTTACCACCCACTGTGGTCCATGCCTCGCCACTTGGAGGCGCTGTGGAGGGCATCGAGGCCGGCTCTCGCGCCGAGCCTGCTTCCTCAGCTGCCAGGTTCCGCCTTCCCTTTCTTCCCTTGCGGGATTTGGGCGCAGAGCCAGCCGGGCTGTCAGACGACGCAGACGCCTCCGGCATAGGTCCTCTTTCCGGCGCTGTGGACCCTGCGCGCACAGGATCAGCATCCGTTCTCCGCTCGCGGGCTCTGTCCGCAGCCAATGGAGGCCGGATACGAGCCGCCGGAGGAAGTCTCTCCTCAATTACTTCCAGCCGAGCATTCATCATAGCCCCAACCTGGATCATGATGTTGCGTGACAGCTCCTGTACATCTAGCTGCTGCACTCTTTCCTGAGGTTCAGTCACTGGTCGGGACTGCCGCAACTCCGCTCTTAATTCTGCAAACTCCTTGCGGAGAGCAGCAAGCTCAGTTTGCAGGCGCGTGTTGTCAGCCTGCAACTTGGCTGTCTCTTCGGTGATGGAACGCTTACGAAGCACTTCCACGGCCTCCACAATAAACTGTGTCGCTTCGTTGAGGGACCTCTGAAACGGTCCACTCAGGTGACTGGACTTGCGTGACACAGTTTTGATGACGTCCACGCAATCCAACACTTGCTTGTTAAGGGTCGACGCCAGACGGTCATCAACCTTACCCGCCAAAAGTCCAGCCATGCACGCTGGTTGCGTCACTCTTGAGCTCCGCGTTTTCTCAATTTTTTGCGTTACCTCATCGGCCGCATTGAGGAGAAACTCTTCGCGCTTAGAGGCGTTTAGAGCTTCCTTTGCTTTTGCCAGCCCAACGAACTGCCCAGTGGTGGGCGGGCGGCCTCTACCTCTCCCTGTCACAGATCTCTTCATCTTCGGTAACGATGTACCACCTTCCGTCACGGTGACATCCGAGTCCGTCTCGGAGTCCTCAGTACCTGACGGGCCCGGTCTTTTCCGCCAAAATCGAGAAGCCGCATTAGATGCCACACTCTCGAAGCTCTTGTCAGGGTCTGTGTCCGACAGGCGCTCCACTACTACTCGGGGTCCAATTATAGGAGAGCCAGGGTCTTTGGTGTTGGCGCGCGCCTTCGGGGCGAGCGCTTCCACCTCCAAATCAACATTATCCAAATCGCTTGCAATTCCAATTTCCGTTTTGTTATAGCCAGGGTCGCGTTCACGAAGGCGGGCAGAACGCCGGCCTACGAAGCAGTTGTTGCCCCCCCCAGAGTACGAGGGGCAGCCCTCCACCGAGGTGGAGGGGTGGGATTCCCCCTTTCGGGGACCCACCTGGGGACCATATTCGCAACTACTTGGATCCATTCCGTTTTTCTCCAATGCTCCACATCGTCGTCTCTTTTTTCAGGGGTGAGCTCCCCTGTCAGCGCGCCCTAAAAAAGGGCGCACCCGACCCGCCAGACAGGCCCATATTGGGCCCCGCCGAGATGCGCAGCACAAATCCCTCCCCTCAAGCCTTTCCGTATGGGTAGCCCTGCGGTATAGCCTTGAGGATCATTGGAATGTGCGCGCGGTTGGTTGTCGGGTTATTGGCCACCATGAAACACTTCCCCAGTACTCTGACGAAGTGTTTCACGGTGTTACCAGGGTACACCACGTGGAGGTTACCCGACCTTAGCACCCCAACCTAACCTAACCTAACCTAACCTAACCTAACCTAACCTAACCTAACCTAACCTAACCTAACCTAACCTAACCTAACCTAACCTAACCATACAAAAACATAAAAAATTTTGTTGAGATATTGTCGCGTGCCGCGCATCAAAATAAGCGTCTCGACGCCCATTGCGCGTTAAAATTATAATAGGACCCACGTTCTATATAAAAAACGTGGAATTTTGACGTTTTTCGCGCAATTTTCTAGGGACTTAGAATATTTTTGTAGATTTTTACATTATTTTTATTTTCAAAATTTATTTTTTAAAATTGATTGGTATTGTGTTTAGACCGTTGTTTGTGGTGCGTTGCGCCGGTTTAGCGCGAATTTTCATTTTTGAAAATTCGCATTTTCTTAATTAGGTGAAAATTTGGAAACATTTTTCTTGACTCCATACTTGAGTGACCATAGCCGTGCGCTATATCGTTGGAAGCGGCTCGCCGCGCTCTATCCGTGGAGCCCGTTCATCGGTGCACCTGTCATAGAAAAATCGTTGAAAAATTGGGTTTTTCCTCTGATTTTGGTCGTTTTTCGCGCGTTTTTTCGCTCTGTCCCGTCCATCTGGCGTGTTTCTGCAAATCGCGTGGCTGGTTCACCCTTGCCCGACGTCCCCGCACGTACCTGCAAAAGAAAAAACACGATTATCGACAAAATTCACGAAAAAATCAGGAAAGTTCGTCCCACCACCTATCGTTCAGTAGGCCCGAATGCACCTAAGCTGCGACGTATTTGCATACTACATACAAAAACATAAAAAATTTTGTTGAGATATTGTCGCGTGCCGCGCATCAAAATAAGCGTCTCGACGCCCATTGCGCGTTAAAATTATAATAGGACCCACGTTCTATATAAAAAACGTGGAATTTTGACGTTTTTCGCGCAATTTTCTAGGGACTTAGAATATTTTTGTAGATTTTTACATTATTTTTATTTTCAAAATTTATTTTTTAAAATTGATTGGTATTGTGTTTAGACCGTTGTTTGTGGTGCGTTGCGCCGGTTTAGCGCGAATTTTCATTTTTGAAAATTCGCATTTTCTTAATTAGGTGAAAATTTGGAAACATTTTTCTTGACTCCATACTTGAGTGACCATAGCCGTGCGCTATATCGTTGGAAGCGGCTCGCCGCGCTCTATCCGTGGAGCCCGTTCATCGGTGCACCTGTCATAGAAAAATCGTTGAAAAATTGGGTTTTTCCTCTGATTTTGGTCGTTTTTCGCGCGTTTTTTCGCTCTGTCCCGTCCATCTGGCGTGTTTCTGCAAATCGCGTGGCTGGTTCACCCTTGCCCGACGTCCCCGCACGTACCTGCAAAAGAAAAAACACGATTATCGACAAAATTCACGAAAAAATCAGGAAAGTTCGTCCCACCACCTATCGTTCAGTAGGCCCGAATGCACCTAAGCTGCGACGTATTTGCATACTACATACAAAAACATAAAAAATTTTGTTGAGATATTGTCGCGTGCCGCGCATCAAAATAAGCGTCTCGACGCCCATTGCGCGTTAAAATTATAATAGGACCCACGTTCTATATAAAAAACGTGGAATTTTGACGTTTTTCGCGCAATTTTCTAGGGACTTAGAATATTTTTGTAGATTTTTACATTATTTTTATTTTCAAAATTTATTTTTTAAAATTGATTGGTATTGTGTTTAGACCGTTGTTTGTGGTGCGTTGCGCCGGTTTAGCGCGAATTTTCATTTTTGAAAATTCGCATTTTCTTAATTAGGTGAAAATTTGGAAACATTTTTCTTGACTCCATACTTGAGTGACCATAGCCGTGCGCTATATCGTTGGAAGCGGCTCGCCGCGCTCTATCCGTGGAGCCCGTTCATCGGTGCACCTGTCATAGAAAAATCGTTGAAAAATTGGGTTTTTCCTCTGATTTTGGTCGTTTTTCGCGCGTTTTTTCGCTCTGTCCCGTCCATCTGGCGTGTTTCTGCAAATCGCGTGGCTGGTTCACCCTTGCCCGACGTCCCCGCACGTACCTGCAAAAGAAAAAACACGATTATCGACAAAATTCACGAAAAAATCGCCCGCCCACCCTCCCATATTGAAGTTACTAGGGTAAGAAGAGTGGATTTTCATAGGGAAAGTCACCTTTAAACCTTAATAACTTCTAAACTAAAGCACATATCAGAATACGGTTTTCGGATTTCGCATTGTGTAAATATAGGCCTTTTGCGTAACTAATAAATAAACATCTAAGTATCGTCCCTTAAGATTTGACTTTATAATTTCATAAATCGTAAAAAATTGACATATCCCACCTCTATAGGGGTGGTTACGTCCTTAAGAAAACAGATTTAGAATCTGTCTCTGTCGAGAACACAGTTTTTGTTAGTATTAGTTAGCTATAAGATAGACAATAAAAATATTATATACAAATTGACAAAAATAATTTTCTCTATACTACTTTTACAAATTTACCTTAGATTATCTTTACACGTGTCCCTCTAACCTCTTTACAATATGTTCGGCTTCCGCACTCCTGCCAAGAGCAGACAAACTTCGAACGAGCTCCCCAGAAGAACCTCAACTACACCACCAGCTGTGCAGGAAAGTGACAGGCCGTCAACGTCAAGCGTCCGGAGAAGTATCGGAGAGTGGGAGTCTGGCAAAACAGACTCACTCACTCCAACCACTCCGAAGAAATCTGCGCCGGTGGAACTCCCAAAGCCGAAAAAAGTACCTTCGCAAGGAAGTAAAGTGGGTGTGAAGGTACCGATGGAGGCTGTGAGAAGTCCACCGGCACAGCCCAAATACACCAGTCGACTAGCCGAAGCAAAGGCTTGTCTTACGAAAGCAAAGGTGAATATGGGGAACTCTAGAAATATCAAGACAGAGATAAAAACTGAGGTACTGCACGCAATTGAGAGATTGTATCAGTTAGTTAAAGAATCGGAAAGTGAAAAAGAATCAGGAGAAAAGAAGATGACCAAACCGGAGAAACAAAAAGAGCCAGAGAAAGAGGAAAAGACGGAGAAGGGAAAGGAAGAAAAAGACCTTATAGAGAAACTGGAAGAGCATGCAAAGCTCATACGTGAGAACAGTATTAAGATGGAAAAGTTACAGGAGAAGATAGAATCACAGCAGGAAAGAATGGAAAAGCAGACGTACGCGAGTGTAGCAGCGGCGCATCCTGGGAGGCAGTTCCCTGAGCACACCGCGCTTTACTCAGTCGTAGTTACGTCGAAGGATGACCAAGATAAAGGTGATGAAGTCATGAAAAAGATAAGAGATACGATTAAAGCAAAGGAAGGAGGAATAGCCATAGAAAAGATCCGGAAAGCAAAGGATAGAAAAGTGATTGTGGGATGTAAAACAGAGGAGGAAAGACAGCAAGTAAAGGAAAGACTAAAGAGTGCGGAAGAGTACCTGACCGTAGAAGAGGTTAAAAATAAGAACCCATTGGTGATCCTCACATTGGTGATCCTCAAAAATGTGTTCACCTTTAACACAGACCAGGACATACTAAATTCCATCTGGAAACAGAATAGCAAATTATTAAAAGATTTAGACCAAACAGTAAATAAAATAGACATTGTGTATAAGAAAAGCACCAGAAATAATCAGACACAGCACGTAATCATGAGGGTGTCCCCTGCAGTATGGCAGCGTCTGGTCCATGCAGAAACCGTCGTCATAGACCTCCAGCGAGTAAAAGTGGCTGACCAGTCACCACTTGTGCAATGCTCGCTGTGTCTCGGCTATGGCCATGGGCGACGGTTCTGCACGGAGACCATCGTCAAATGCAGCCACTGTGGGGGGCCCCACATGAGGACGGAGTGTGCTGACTGGCTCGCCGGTGCGACTCCTTCCTGCTGCAACTGCCTGCACGCCAAGGCTGATAAGGCAGATCATAGCGCCTTCAGTCCTGAGTGTGCAATCAGGAGGAAGTGGGACGCACTGGCTAGGGCCACCATAGCCTATCACTGCTAAAGTGGCCCCTGGCAAAGCTATAAGCGCAAAAAGGCGCCGTCACCGAAGAGCCACAAAAGTAGCTGTCCAAGTAAACTGTCTTGGCCATGTTGACCATGGTCGGCCGCTTACCCCTGAAAAGCGAAACAATAACAAGCACTCGGTGAGAAAAGTCTCGGGCATAAAACAAAAAAAAGAACTTTGGCCTTCAACTGTAAAATAGTAAAAAACATTAAAATACGTATAAAATTAAAATATAAGTTAGATAAGCCTTGTTGGCATTTATATATTGATGTATATATAATACAACCAGCAAAAACTTCATAAATAGCACATGTAAAAAACAGTAAAATAGAATTAATAATTTTAAGTTAAAAATAAAATGCAAAAACCACAAAAACAAAAAAGTAAAATAAGTACCCTACCATTTAAGTTAAACAATTAAAATTAGTATTAGATTCCAGGTGTCAAATATTATTAATTATGCACATGTATTGTGTCTGTAGGAATAAGTAAATATTTGTACAATTTAAAGAAGTATTAAAACCTTGGTAAACAAAAATTTAAAAATACTTAAATTGTTAAGATGCTTGTACTTAAGTATTCAAAGCTAAAATAAGTTTAAAAACAGATAAAGTTAAATAATCATAACAGTTTTAATTTGCGTAATTTGGTAAAGATAAATATGTGATAAATAGTTAGTCTTTTTTTTGAAACATAAAATGTAAATCATGAAAATTGTAAAACCAAGTACTCGGCATCCTGGCTGAGGGACACTGTGGTACCGTTTAGAAACGGTAATTTCAAAAAAAAAAAAAAAAAAAAAAAAACCTAACCTAACCTAACCTAACCTAACCTAACCTAACCTAACCTAACCTAACCTAACCTAACCTAACCTAACCTAACCTAACCTAACCTAACCTAACCTAACCTAACCTAACCTAACCTAACCTAACCTAACCTAACCTAACCTAACCTAACCTAACCTAACCTAACCTAACCTAACCTAACCTAACCTAACCTAACCTAACCTAACCTAACCTAACCTAACCTAACCTAACCTAACCTAACCACTGTCTTGGCCATGTTGACCATGGTCGGCCGCTTACCCCTGAAAAGCGAAACAATAAAAAGCACTCGGTGAGAAAAGTCTCGGGCATAAAACAAAAAACTTTGGCCTTCAACTGTAAAATAGTAAAAAACATTAAAATACGTATAAAATTAAAATATAAGTTAGATAAGCCTTGTTGGCATTTATATATTGATGTATATATAATACAACCAGCAAAAACTTCATAAATAGCACATGTAAAAAACAGTTAAATAGAATTAATAGATTTAAGTTAAAAATAAAATGCAAAAACCACAAAAACAAAAAAGTAAAATAAGTACCCTACCATTTAAGTTAAACAATTAAAATTAGTATTAGATTCCAGGTGTCAAATATTATTAATTATGCACATGTATTGTGTCTGTAGGAATAAGTAAATATTTGTACAAATTAAAGAAGTATTAAAACCTTGGTAAACAAAAATTTAAAAATACTTAAATTGTTAAGATGCTTGTACTAAAGTATTCAAAGCTAAAATTAGTTTAAAAACAGATAAAGTAAAATAATCATATCAGTTTTAATTTGCGTAATTTGGTAAAGATAAATATGTGATAAATAGTTAAAGTCTTTTTTTTTGAAACATAAAATGTAAATCATCAAAATTGTAAAACCAACTACTCGGCATCCTGGCTGAGGGACACTGTGGTACCGTTTAGAAACGGTAATCTGGAAAAAAAAAAAAAAAAAAAAAACCTAACCTAACCTAACCTAACCTAACCTAACCTAACCTAACCTAACCTAACCTAACCTAACCTAACCTAACCTAACCTAACCTAACCTAACCTAACCTAACCTAACCTAACCTAACCTAACCTAACCTAACCTAACCTAACCTAACCTAACCTAACCTAACCTAACCTAACCTAACCTAACCTAACCTAACCTAACCTAACCTAACCTAGCTAACATGTGATACAGTGCCCAGAACTCACCACGGACAACATCGCAGTGGTGAGGATCCGGACCAGTGCCTGGCAGATTACCGCCATTTCGTTCTATTTCGAGCCAACTCAGCCCATCGAGCCATACCTGGAGCAGATCAAAAGGGTAGTAGACAAGACTGGCCCTAGGAGAGTTGTAGTGGGTGGAGACGCGAACGCGAAGAGCACCTGGTGGGGTAGCAACATCACAGACGACAGGGGTGAGGATGCGTCAGGTACTCTGGAAGAACTAGGGCTGCAGGTGCTGAATGAAGGAGATACGCCTACTTTCGACACCATCAGAGGAGGAGTAGCATATACCAGCCACCCGGATATAACAGCCTGTTCGGTCGACATGCTTGATCTAGTAGACGGATGGAGAGTGGTGGATGACCTCACAAGCTCGGACCACAACGGCATCATATTCAATATTGGACTTGAGAAAGCGAAAGGGATAAGTGTAAGCAGAACAACCAGGCTCTATAACACCAGGAAAGCAAATTGGAGCCAGTTTCATGAGAAACTGGCCCAATTAAAATTGGAAAACCACATTAATGCAATAGAAATAGGAAAAATAGCAAACAAAGTAGAGTTAGAACAAGCAATAGTCAAATACACAAAAATTTTAACACAAACATGCACAGAAACAATACCTAAAAAGAAAGCAAAAGAAACACTTACCATGCCGTGGTGGTCCGAGGAACTCGCCGTGCTGAAGAGGAAGTCCATCACTTTGAAGCGTCGAATCAAAGGTGCAGCGCCAGCCCGAAGATGTAGAGTCGTAGCAGAGTACCTGGAAGCAAGAGAAACATTTTTAGAAGAAGTAAAGAAAGCGCAAGTTCAAAGTTGGAAGGGATTCTGTGAGAAACAAGATAGGGAAGGAGTTTGGGAGGGGATCTATAGGGTGATAGGAAGAACCACTACCAGACAGGAAGATATACCCCTGGTCAAAGATGGTAGACAAATCGATCCTGAAGAGTCGGCCAAAACCCTGGCGTACACATTCTTTCCGGAGGATGACGAAGAGGAGGACAATGCCGACCACCGACAGACGAGGGAGATGGCAAGCCGCGTAAACGACCGGGTGCATGATGAGTTGCATGACCCGCTGTTTACTACAGAGGAGCTAAGTGCTGCGGTGGGAAGTTTTAACCCGAAAAAGGCCCCGGGTCTGGATGGTTTTACTGCAGATATATGCAGTCACGCAATAGGGAATGATCCGGAACTTTTCCTAGCACTGGCCAACAGATGCCTGGTTCTCTCGCACTTTCCCACCATCTGGAAAGAGGCGACTGTTGTTGTCCTGAGAAAACCAGGCAAAGACGACTATACGAATCCTAAATCGTATAGACCGATAGGGTTGTTGCCGGTCCTGGGAAAAGTTCTGGAGAAGATGGTCATAGGACGGATGAAATGGCATCTTATCCCAAAAATGAGTACTCGCCAATATGGCTTTATGCCCAAAAAGAGCACCGAAGACTCCCTCTATGTCCTAATTCATCACATTCAGAACAAGTTAGATGAGAAGAAACTGATTACTGTAATTTCGCTGGACATAGAGGGAGCCTTCGATAGCGCATGGTGGCCCGCAATAAAGGTTAGGTTGGCTGAGGAAGGGTGTCCGATAAACGTGAGGAGACTTATCGACAGCTACTTGCAGGATAGAAGAGTTAGGGTGAGGTATGCTGGAGAGGAGTACGCGAAGGACACCAGTAAAGGGTGCGTCCAAGGGTCGATAGGAGGCCCAATAATGTGGAACCTGTTGTTGGATCCACTCCTCAAAGGGCTCGAACAACGTGGGGATTACGTACATGCCTTCGCGGATGACGTGGTTCTTGTGTTCGACGGTGACACAGCACTAGAAGTACAGCGACAGGCGAATGCCGCCCTCGCCTATGTGAGGGAGTGGGGTATCAGGAATAAGCTGAAATTCGCGCCAAATAAGACGAACGCGATGGTCATAACTCGTAAGCTTAAACATGATACTCCGCTCCTGCGCATGGGCGGGGTCGGCATTGGCATGTCGCAGGAATTCAAGATCCTGGGGCTCACCATAGACAATAAGCTAACATTTAATAGCCACGCGGCAAACGTTTGCAAAAAGGCCTTAAATATATATAAGCAATTGTCTAGAGCCGCCAGGATAAGCTGGGGACTTAGTCCAGAGGTCATCCGGATTATATACACGGCTACAGTGGAACCGGTCATCATGTATGCGGCAAGCGCCTGGGCACCAGCTACAAAGAAGATAGGTATACAGAAGCAGTTGAATGCGGTCCAAAGAGGTTTCGCCCAGAAGCTAACCAGAGCGTACCGCACCGTCTCCCTGAACTCAGGACTGGTACTGGCCGGGATGCTCCCACTTGACCTCAGAATCCAAGAGGCAGCCGCCCTGTACGAGGCAAAGAGAGGAGTACCCCGGCCAGAGTTAAGGGACAGGGAGGTGGAGCGGCCAACACCATACGCTCGGACTAAGCACCCGGCAAAGTATACTTGCCTTAAGTTCATTGACCTGGTTGACCGAGAACAAGTGGATCTACACAACACACAAGCGGTACAAATCTATACAGATGGCAGTAAGATTGAGGGTGAGGTCGGAGCAGCACTATCTCTTTGGAGTGGTGATGCCGAGATCAAAGCCCTCAAACTCAAGCTGCCATCATACTGCACGGTATACCAGGCCGAACTTTTGGCGATATGCAGAGCCACACGCGAAATTCTCAAGCGTTCTGAGGGTACCTTCGGTATATACAGTGACTCCCGTTCAGCGTTACAGTCAGTGGTCAACAACGGTTCTCTCCATCCTCTAGCCGTGGAGGCTCGAGAAAATCTCTGCACGAGCAGACTCCAGAATAAAGAGACGTCTCTATTCTGGATCAAAGCCCACGCAGGATTGGAGAGAAACGAAAGAGCGGACCAGTTGGCGAAGGAGGCCGCCATGAACAAAAAGAGAAGGCCCGACTACGAATACTGTCCTGTCTCATTCGTCAAGCGACAGATACGTCTGCAAACGCTTGACGAATGGAACCGGCGGTACAAGCTGAGCACGACAGCCGGTGTCACTAAAATCTTCTTCCCAGACGCAGTGCAGGCCTATCGCACAGTTCGCAAGATGGAGGTCACATACATAATGACCCAAGTACTTACGGGGCATGGTGGGTTCTCCGAATACTTGAACCGGTTCAAGTGTAAGGAGAACCCATCATGCATCTGCGAGCCAGACGTCAGCGAAACGGTAGTGCATATTTTACTAGAATGTCCAGTATTTTCCCTAAAGAGATACGAAGCCGAACAAGTTCTCAATGTACAAATGTCCACAGAAAACCTAAACGATATTATGGCAACAACAGAGCTTAGAAAATACTTTATAAAATATTGTACAGAAATTGTAAGTAAGGTAATAAATAGAAATAAGTAAGGAAATTATGGTAAATATATATTTTGAATAATATGTAGATTAGCATAAGCAAGCAACGAATAAAACTGTTAAGTAAAATGTATAATAAACAATAAGTAGACTTAGATAAAACATGTAGTATATAATTAAAAATAAGAATAGATGATAGTTAGTATGAACTTTTATTAATAACTTAGAACTAAGCAACTTTAAATGTTTAAACTTATAAATAAGTAAATTCTAAAAATAGCACCTCTTAGACCCATAACGGGTACGATAAGAATGTACACCCACCCGTAGATAGAAATAAAGCAAAAAGTCTTTGATTCATTACACGTCAAAGGAACGAGAGAAAAAAAAAAAAAAAAAAAAAAAAAAAAAAACCTAACCTATCAATATTTTATAACCCACCCCATCATTATTTTCATTTTAACCTGCGTCAATTTCCCAATAACTAAAGTGTCAATATTTACTAACCTATACGTCAATATTTTCTAGCCCGCGTCGCTGACGCGTGTTAGCGTCAGTATGCTTAGTAACATATGTGTCAATATTTATTAACCTAACCATACTTTTGAATTTCCCGCCTAAATACTTTGAATTTTCCTTTCATCGAGATAGAATCAATATCAGAAATTTCGGTCCTACAACGGCCTGCTGTACATAAAATGAGCATCGTTGCAATGATTTCTATTTTCTAGCATTGTTCGTTCCATTGATCTTTTAAAAAAGAAAAATCATAACAATAAATCAGTTAGGTACTGGTTTCCACCAAGAAGATGTTTACTCAAAACATTTTCGTAAATGTATAGATTTGCGTTTTCACTGTCAACCATTGTGCGATTGTGCGTGTTTGACATTTCAGACACATTGTTGTAAGGATTGCTATTTGCTACCCACTTCTAGCCACTGTCGCATGTCGTGGCGACGTGACGATTGGTCTTTCTCCGACAGACGTCACCGGTTTGTTGGTTATGTTTGAGGCACAGATTTTAGAAAAGTAAAAAGTGTTTTCTATATTCTAAGGTTTGAGGTTATTTATGTTATGACTTATGGTTTTGTTTGAATGACACGTGAAAACTATTTTCTTTAGGCTTTTTCGTTCATACATCCTCTGTCCGTCTGTATTTATTAAGCTGTTTGTTTTCCATGTACCTAAACATGAATTATAATAAAATGGATACCTAACCTCATAGAAAATGTGCCACTGGTGCCACCTAATATTTAAGTATTTAACTACCTACCCTATGCTGTGCCCTTAACAGGGTTTATGTTTGATACTCTACATACCTTTATAACACCTGTTTATGCAACATAAAAGTGCAATAAAGATTTTGAAAACTACACTTCCCTTATACCGGACCCGATACAAAGGTTTGTTTACCAGCGGCCAGTTATATAACCGGGGGAAATCGTTAATCGTGTTGTACTGTACCTAAGTACCTACGCGTAGTTTACCCTATATAAAGCGCTTATTAGATTGTGCAATCTCAAGTCAGACTAAACTTACTGATAACTCAACTCATCACGTTACATCTCTATCAGTAAGTCTGACTTGAGATTGCACAATCTAATAAGCCCTAATAATAATAATCTAATAGTAATCTAATAAGTTTTACTACCTTAACAATACTATGTTCATTCATTTATAAGTCAATAAACTTCACTTTACGTCTAAACTTGGTTTTTCCTAGATGTTACTTATCTAACCACTACAAAATATTGTTACAAAGTATTTGAATTTTATTAGTTAACTAGCAGTTACCCGCGACTTCGTACGCGAGTACCGTTTCCGTGTACATTATATTATCTGTGCGTGTACCGAGCGGATACTTCTTTGAGAAACTTGACATTACACCTCATTACACGGAATTCGTACTGGAATGTCAAACGCTAGTCGTTAGACCAAAGAGGTAGTACTACGCCCTGTCAAACTGACGTGACATGACATGACAATGAAATCCTCTTGCCAATTGGCGCTGCTAATCCTTTTCGTTCATTTTATCTTGTAGATCCTGTTAATTAATCGGGATAAAAAGTAATCTATGTGTCAATCCAGGCTACGTACAGTACGTACTATATATATGCCAAATTTCATCCAAGTTGCTTCAGTAGTTTTGACGTGATTGAAACACAAACATCCAAACATCCAAAAATCTAAACTTTCGCATTTATAATACTAGTAGTTACCCGCGACTTCGTACGCGTCTACAGTTTCCGTGTACATTATATTATCTGTGCGTGTACCGAGCGGATACTTTGAGAAACTTGACATTACACCGAACTCGTACTGGAATGTCAAACGTTAGTCGTTAGACCAGAGGTAGTACTACGTCCTGTCAAAGTTGACGTGACATGACAATGAAATCTTCTTGCCAATTGGCGCTGCTAATCCTTTTCGTTCATTTTATCCTGTAGATCCTGTATTTATTCGGGATAAAAAGTAGCCTATATTTCAATCCAGGTTTATCTAGGTCTCTGGGAATAAGCCGTTTCATCCAAGTTGGTTCAGTAGTTTTGACGTAATATTAGTAGGATAGGATAGGATTAAGGGGGGTCTAACGGGATATGAAAACAAAAATATTTTTTTACCCCTTTGAAAGGGGGATCTATTGAAAGCTTTGAACTTAACTAAAAGAGCCTCATGTTTGGATATTTAATTTAAAAAATTTCGTTGAGGAAAAAAATTATTTAGTGCGAAATATATTTCATTCCAGACGGGTTTCTCCTAAAGTACCTACCCAACAAAAATGGGTGATGTTTTCAGAAAACCTGTGCCATAATGGTCCAATGAAAGGAAAACTATATGTAGGCAACTTCTAAAAGTTAACTGAATTCGAGAAATTAAATAAAAACCACAATTATTAGGTAGGTACGCGTCCAGTCCAGCCTAACCTGAACCGTAGGTATCGTCAAAATCCTACAAATTAGAGCTCTTGTTACATTGGTTTCATATAAAAGTGGCGAGCGTTACAAAGCGAATCTTATACTCGGAATACTAGCATGCGCAAATAAAACATGCGCCTTGTCTAGTTTATTTTCCAGTTATTTCTTTTTATAAGCCAAACTACTGAACCGATTTTGATGAAAATTGAATGGGACTAACCTGGAAGAACATCCTTTCAGATAAATAAAGAATTTTTGAAATCCATTTATAAATGACGGAGTTCTGAGGTAACACGCACAAAATAAAGTCGGTTAAAAATAAAAACATACAACCGAATTGAGTATATCCTCCTTTTTTGAATCGGTTATAAAAACAAATGAACACGTGACGTGCGTGAACGGACGGGCAAAATTATTGTTGAATAGAATAGAAACATTTATTAAAAAAGATGTGCACAAGTAACAAATTATAAAATTAATTTAACAGTGTTAGTGTGACATCAGTCTTTCGTCATTTTATTTCTAATACAAGGCATAGAGCACAATAAATAGATCAAAATTAATAATAATCCCTGTAAATGAGTGTGAACAATTTGAAAACTAAAACAAATAAAAAACTGTTGTTCGTCATTCATTTTGAAAAGTAATTGTATTTTCAAATTAAAAGTTCTGCCTCGGTAGGTACCTACTTGGTTTTAATTTCCGCGCATTCTTTGAGTACTATACAAACCTTGGATAGTAGGTAGGTACTTGTTTTCTCAAAGAATTGGTAAGTCCATGAATGGCTATTGATTGAGTTAGGAATGTGTGTGTGGCTCGCTCGGCCCACATTAACACGTTTGTCCATCAATGGCTGTTGCTGGCCGCTGCAGAGTGCAGACAGATACATACATAGATTTGAGGGCTAACTCTGAACGACTAAAGTAGGTATAGCAATAAAATAATGTTGTTAGTAGGTAACGGTTACATTTCCAAACTTGGGAATTACATTTTTAACCGACTTCAAAAAAGGAGGTTCTCAATTCGGTTGTTTTTTTTTTAAATTTGTTACCTCAGAACTCTCGTCATTTATGAAGCGATTTCAAAAATTCTTTTTTTACCTGAAAGGATATACTTCCAGATTGGTCCCATTTAATTTTCATCAAAATCGGTTCAGTAGTTTGGGTTATAAATAGAAATAACTGAAAAAAATATGCCAAGTTGCGGCGCAGCGCCTACCATTTTACTGCTAGCAACGATACTCGCGTACGTACCTACTATTGGGTAATGTTCAATAGGCTAATTTCGGAGCCTTTGTGCTGCACACATACATTTTTACATTTTTCTGAATTTGACAATAAACCCAGTATTTGTACATTCAAACCGCATTTAATTGGAGAAAAGCAAAAACCCACCAGTTGTTCCTCTAAAGAATCAACACCAACCACGTGCACCAAATTGCATATTTGCTTTCCTGTGACTTGTAAGTGGTGTTTATAGTCACTAGAACATTCCCAATGACAGTGTCATCATCATCATCAACACCATCTAATGATGAAGCTGGTAGTCGAATTGAAGTCGGTTTTTCTAGTTTTTTAAACTTATAAATTATTCAATATTGAAAAAGGTCATTTACATTTCCAGATTTTTTTTTTAATATATTTCGTTCCTCTACCTCCTTTGATAACAAACAATGTAATATAACAATGGGTCTATTGTTGTTGAAACACTTAACAATCGTAACAATCATTGGTTGAGTTTTCTTTTTGTAAGTGATGGATGAGCCTAAATAAACCTCAACAAGGAATGGTAGGTACAAGTTCTGCTCCTTACCTATTCATTTAACTATTAGGATTGCCAAATAATACATAATCACTTAAAAACTAAATTTGAACAAAACGAGATCAGGTTATTTTCAGTTTGAAACATTTGGTACATCATTAAGTATTTAGATTTGAAGGACCGGAGTCCATAAATCAAGGTATGATGAAGAGATAAATACTGAGGCAGGTAGCAGGTTTGTTTTTCTCACAACATTTAGGGACAGAGCAATGGCTTCGGCAGAATACCATCATTACCAGCAGAATACCAGAATATCAGCATACCAGCATACTCAGCATTATGCCTACATAATGCCGAGTCGACACCAATTTGCTGCCTACTGTCTACAGAAGGCAGCGTCGCTCAGCATTATGCCTACATAATGCCGAGTCGACACCAATTTGCTGCCTACTGTCTACAGAAGGCAGCGTCGCTCAGCATTATGCCTACATAATGCCGAGTCGACACCAATTTGCTGCCTACTGTCTACAGAAGGCAGCGTCGCTCAGCATTATGCCTACATAATGCCGAGTCGACACCAATTTGCTGCCTACTGTCTACAGAAGGCAGCGTCGCTCAGCATTATGCCTACATAATGCCGAGTCGACACCAATTTGCTGCCTACTGTCTACAGAAGGCAGCGTCGCTCAGCATTATGCCTACATAATGCCGAGTCGACACCAATTTGCTGCCTACTGTCTACAGAAGGCAGCGTCGCTCAGCATTATGCCTACATAATGCCGAGTCGACACCAATTTGCTGCCTACTGTCTACAGAAGGCAGCGTCGCTCAGCATTATGCCTACATAATGCCGAGTCGACACCAATTTGCTGCCTACTGTCTACAGAAGGCAGCGTCGCTCAGCATTATGCCTACATAATGCCGAGTCGACACCAATTTGCTGCCTACTGTCTACAGAAGGCAGCGTCGCTCAGCATTATGCCTACATAATGCCGAGTCGACACCAATTTGCTGCCTACTGTCTACAGAAGGCAGCGTCGCTCAGCATTATGCCTACATAATGCCGAGTCGACACCAATTTGCTGCCTACTGTCTACAGAAGGCAGCGTCGCTCAGCATTATGCCTACATAATGCCGAGTCGACACCAATTTGCTGCCTACTGTCTACAGAAGGCAGCGTCGCTCAGCATTATGCCTACATAATGCCGAGTCGACACCAATTTGCTGCCTACTGTCTACAGAAGGCAGCGTCGCTCAGCATTATGCCTACATAATGCCGAGTCGACACCAATTTGCTGCCTACTGTCTACAGAAGGCAGCGTCGCTCAGCATTATGCCTACATAATGCCGAGTCGACACCAATTTGCTGCCTACTGTCTACAGAAGGCAGCGTCGCTCAGCATTATGCCTACATAATGCCGAGTCGACACCAATTTGCTGCCTACTGTCTACAGAAGGCAGCGTCGCTCAGCATTATGCCTACATAATGCCGAGTCGACACCAATTTGCTGCCTACTGTCTACAGAAGGCAGCGTCGCTCAGCATTATGCCTACATAATGCCGAGTCGACACCAATTTGCTGCCTACTGTCTACAGAAGGCAGCGTCGCTCAGCATTATGCCTACATAATGCCGAGTCGACACCAATTTGCTGCCTACTGTCTACAGAAGGCAGCGTCGCTCAGCATTATGCCTACATAATGCCGAGTCGACACCAATTTGCTGCCTACTGTCTACAGAAGGCAGCGTCGCTCAGCATTATGCCTACATAATGCCGAGTCGACACCAATTTGCTGCCTACTGTCTACAGAAGGCAGCGTCGCTCAGCATACAGCAGGTAGGAAAATGTAGACGCGTACGATGTCGCGGGTAACTGCTAGTAATAAATAAAATTTTGGCCACATCTCGTCCACGTCCACGTAGCTCGATAAGTTGAAATATCACATAAGTATAAACTTTGTCTTCGATACAAAATTACTGTGACTTGTAAGATTACAAAATATGTGAGTAAAATAAGATGTCCGTCGTTGCATCAGAGTGGGAGGTAGCCTGTATGGTGGCGGTCAGACGCACTGGTCGGGCAGCATGGGCCGCGTGTCTGCGTCTGCGTGTGCTTGCGTGTCGGGCGCAGGCGCGGCCGGCAAGAGGCCGCACGCGCGGCACTCGAAGAAGTCGGCCGCGTTGCGCAGCGGGCCGCGCGAGAACGGCGACCGCCCTCCCGCCGTCTGGAAGTGGCGGTAGCGAGCGCGGTTCAGTTGCTCGTTGGTGGTCATGCCGAGGCACACCGCCAGGTACAGCTGGCACGCGGTCAGCACCGACACCCAGAACAGATGGAAGAGCGCATTGGCACACACCCACGCCACCCAGGCGCTGCACTGCGCCCAGCGCAGCGGCAGCGGCGGCGCGTCGGTGGCCTGCCCGGCGTCGGGACAGCGCGCCGCCAGGTAGCGCACGCAGCCCCACACCATCCAGCAGCACATCACCAGCAGGCTGGCCAGGAAGCCCACGAAGTGTCGGTGGTTCTTCTCGCCTGAGGACCGACACGCGCCGATTACATTCTATTCTATGCGGAACATAGCTATACGACAATGTCTAGTTTTTTTTATTTTTTTCATCCTTTCATTATCGCTGTTCGTGTGAAGTTGTATCATAGTGGGAAGCCACTGAGCCAACCACGAATGTTACAGCATTGTTCAGCCGGAGATCTCCTGCAATATTATACAAATAAAACTTGGCACAGGTATAGATAATTTGTAAGCTAGATTAAGACACCCAGCCGGTGCTTTTCACCCCGAATCATGAGCCGGAGTTTCATGAGCATGAAATTCTTTTTTTATCTGAATGGATATATTTCCAGGTGGGTTCCATGTTATTTTCATCAAAATCGGTTCAGTAGTTTGGGTTACAAATAGAAATAACTGAAAAAAATATGCCAACCACATCCACGAAATTGCGTACTTTGCTGTCCTGTGACTTTTTAGTGATGTTTACGGTCACTAAAATATTCCCAATGAACTGCCATCATCATCATCATCATCTGATGATGAAGCTGGTAGTCGAATCGAAGTCGGTTTTTCTAGTTTTTTAAACTATTTTATTTTATAAATTATTTTAGGTTCCTTTTTTTAGTATAAGAGCGTAGAGTTCTGGTATCCCTCCTTGTTTCTAGTATTAGAGCGTAGAGTTCTGGTATCCCTCCTTGTTTCTAGTATTAGAGCGTAGAGTTCTGGTATCCCTCCTTGTTTCTAGTATTAGAGCGTAGAGTTCTGGTATCCCTCCTTGTTTCTAGTATTAGAGCGTAGAGTTCTGGTATCCCTCCTTGTTTCTAGTATTAGAGCGTAGAGTTCTGGTATCCCTCCTTGTTTCTAGTATTAGAGCGTAGAGTTCTGGTATCCCTCCTTGTTTCTAGTATTAGAGCGTAGAGTTCTGGTATCCCTCCTTGTTTCATACTAATTCAAGAATCATTTGTTACTGTCAAAATCATAAAAAAATTTATGCTATCCAATTCATTTATCCAATTTGCAATTTATTAGTATAAAATAATAAAAAAACTAGAAAAACTTCAATTTGACTACTGGCTTCATCATCAGATGACGATGACGATGATGACAGTTCATTGGGAATGTTCTAGTGATCGTAAACCTGACAGAAAAGTACCAGAAAAGCAAAGTACACAAATTCGTTCACATGGATGGCATATTTTTTTTCAGTTATTGTTATTTATAAGGCAAACTACGGAACCGATTTTGGTGAAAATTGAATGGGACCAACCTTGAAGTACATCCTTTCAAATAAAAAAAGATTTTTTTTAATCGGTTCATAAATGACGGAGTTCTGAGGTAACAATAATTTTTTGAAGTCTGTTCAAATGAGAATCCGCCTGGGAGCTATTTAAAAGCTCACCGATGCAGTTGCCGACCCAGGGGCAGTGATGGTCGAAGCGCGCCACGCAGCGGTTGCAGACGGCGCAGTGCTTGGAGCGCAGCGGACGGCGCACGAGGCAGGCGGAACAGAAGCGCGCCGGCTCGAAGGCGGCGCCGCCGGCCTCCGACAGCTGCACAATGGTCCGCAGCTTGTCGGGCCGCGACGCGCTGATCACGCCGGGGTCGGAGCGCCACGACACCACGAACGTGTAGCACAGCGCCAGCGAGCACAGCAGGAAGCCGGCCGTCGCGTGCCACGGCACCGCGCCAGCCACGAACACGAGCCACGTGATGTAGAACCACACCTGCGACACGTCGCCGAGTTACACACATGCACCGAGCAGTGCAGTGCAGTGCAGTACAGTGCAGTGCAGTGCGTACCTTGGTGGCGAGGTACACGCTGAGCGGGAACACGTTGCGCAGCTCGTCGCTGAGCAGCAGCGCGGCCAGCGCGTGCGCGAGCGCGAGCAGCGCGCCCAGCAGCAGCGCCTTGAGCGCGTACGGCGCGTCCGCCTCCAGCACCATGCCCACCAAGTAGAACACCAGGAACGGCATCACCGCCATGCTCCACCAGCGCAGCTTCTGCAACCATGCACCCGCCTCTCCCTCTAAGCAAAACGTTAAGGCGATACATCGCTCCACATACGAAAACGGAACAAATCTAAGCTCGACGTCATGCAAATTGGACAGATCCAGACTTGGTGCAAATTTATTTGAAGGCAATTTGCAAAATTTGCATGGGCGCCATTATGTAAATGACGAGTGAAAAAGCTGCATGTTGGTTCTGCCCCAGTCTATTAAACCTATTCTAGTGGGTTTGTCATGCATCTCCTTCAAACAGGTCAATGGTCACTCAGAAAAGGATAGTTCAAAAATATATGTATTTTACAATCCTGCCAAAGTTCTAATACAAAAATTCATCAAACCTTGTCATATGTCAATCTCCTAAATATGTGTCTTCTGCCCTGGGCAAGTGTGCGCTCTTTTATCTTGTCAGAGATCTTAGCACCGATCCACAGAGACTCAGCACTGTTCTGCAGCATCATGAGCGGTGTCACCCCGCGCAGGTTGGCCACATCCAGGTCGGCCTCGCCCTGCGGAGAGAGTGTGGCACATGAGAGCGGGCCGAGGGTGTCTGGGAGGTGTGAGGTAGGGAGGGGTGACACACTCACGTAGAGCACCAGCGTGGAGATGGCGGTCGCGTTGCGCGCCAGGATCGCCCAGTGCAGCGCCGTGTTGCCGTGCTGCGTGTCGCGCGGGTGCGGCGACGCGCCCAGCGACAGCAGCAGGCGCGCCGGGTCCACCGCCGACACCTTCCAGCACGCCCACATGAGCGGCGTCATGCCGCCCGCGTCGCCCGCGTCCGGGTTCGCGCCGCGCGCCACCAGGTACGCGCACACCGCCGTATGCCCGAACTGCGCCGCGAGATGCAGCGCCGCGCAGCCCTCGGCATCCTGCAGCGCTGGGTCGGCACCAGCGCGCACCAGCGCCACGGTCGCCTCAAGGTGCCCTTGGCGCACGGCCCAGTGCAGCGGCGTGGCGCGCAGCTCGCCGCCGACGCTGTCCGCGAGCGCGCCGCGCTCTAGCAGGTACTCGATGATCTCGCGCCGGTTGTTGATCGCCGCCCAGTGCAGCAAGGTGACGGTCTCGCCGTCGGGCCGGTTCACGTCCCAGCCGGCCTCCACGAGCTCTTTGACGCGCGCGATCGCTCCGTACTGCGTCGCCTTCACTATGTCGAAGCCACTGTAGTCACTGATGGGCGGCGGCGGAGGGTCGCGCGGCAAGGGCCCCTCGGCCTCATGCTGCGGCGCCCCGCACTGCCCGGAGGCGGCGGCGCCGCACGCGCCTTCGTACATACTCTTATTACAAGCGGTGCATCTTTTGAGCCGCGAGGGGCCTGACCACCACCGTTCTGATAACGTCTAGCTTACTATACACAGGCACTCGCTTAGATTATAAACGTACAACAAAATAAGAATAAACAATACCATAATCAACCACAAATAATACAGAGGGCAACCTCCTAAAATGAAATAGTAGGTAGGTAGGTACTAGTTTCGTGATTTTATTTTCGAACCACTCACAGGAACCACTAATTTTATTTTATATTTCAACTTCGTTCGTTCGTGTTCCAAGTTCCAAAGAGAATATAAAATTGGTTTTCCTTTCTTCTTCTTCTTTTTCTCTTAATTCTGGCTGTTCGGTGGCTAGGGCTGCCACGAATTTGCCAATGTCATGTCAGTGTTTATTGGCGTAAGTTTACTAGTTTACTAATCTTTTAGCAAATGGCGGAGATCTGAGTAGGTGATGAAAATGACCGATGAAGAAGGGAGTCTCCAAAAAGTTGATTTGTCAAAATAGATAGGTACGACGCGGCGGCGTATAGATAATGTAGGTACATTCCTTTCCTTTCCTTAGGCTTTATTACACTACTATGCAATGCAATCTCAAGTCAGTCTTATGGGCTTATTAGACTGTGCAATCTCAAGTCAGACTTACTGATAGTGATGTAACGTGATGAGTTGAGTTATTTCGAACTCGAATTATTTTTTACTTTTTACACTTTATGCTATGATATGACCACAGACCAATAGATTAAGCATGCTATGACTGCATGCAAGTACCTACTATTGGTTAAAATTCCACCTATTTTTTTTTAATTTAGTTCTGGCGTTGGATTCTGGTTTTTTTGCCAAGTCCTATGTTGTTCCTGACCGTATGGTAAGACGAGAAGCTAAAAGAAAAATGCGCGATGCAAGTTTATGAATGTGTGAGCAAGACAAGATTTAAGTTTTTTGTCTCTATTCTATTCACGTATTGGTTTATTTTTATCTGCCACCGCTGCCATCAATGGCAGACAAAACTTGCATTTTGTAAAAATTACGCTCTAAAACACTTGTGGTTTCGAAAGATTTGTGTTCTAGATCTTTAATTGATTACTTAAAGTGTGTAGTTATAGTGAATTGCAGTAATAATGGCTGTAAAAGCCGTAGTGAGCGAAATCAGCCTAACATAACCTATCACCGGTAAGTTGGATTTTTGATGATTTTGCTCATGATTTACCCGCACAATGGGGTAATGTTGAGCTGGTAGCAATACTGATTATATTTCTATCTCTATACTGTATATAAGCTAATGCTTCTTCTATACCCTGCTCCCTCTACGTTCCTGACTGGTTTTTTTTTGTTCTGGCGCTGGATACTGGTTTTTTTGACAAGTCTTATTTGTTTTTTCACCATAGGAAAACTATAATATTATTCACTAGTCTGTACAAAAAGAGAACCGTCACCCACGACGACTTCGTCGTCGTCGTCCAAAGAGTATGTCGTCGTCGTGGGTGTGCCAATTTAGCACGACAGCTATGGATTTTCATACAACTTAGGGCCAACGCCTCGAGGTGGGACTTAGCATGAACAGATCTAAGACCAAGCTGATGACAAACAGCACACAGCACAAGCTGAGGGTTGGGGACGGGGAGATGGACTACGTTGATGACTACGTATACCTAGGGCAATTAGTATCCTTCCAGGGACGACAAGACCTCGAAATCGCTAGACGCACCGAGAACGCCTGGAAGGGATACTGGGCCATGAAACACCTAATGAAAGGTACACTCCCACTGTCATTGAAAAGGAGACTCATGGACGTATGTATTCTACCCATCCTCACCTACGGCGCACAGACCTGGTCCTTGACTGAGCAGCAAAAGTCCCGACTCGGGGTTTGCCAACGAGCGATGGAGCGCAGTATTCTGGGAGTCAGACTAACAGACCGCGTTCGCAACAGTATTCTGCGCTCCAAAACGCAAATCGCAGATGTCGGTCAACATGCGGGTAAATTGAAATGGGAGTGGGCAGGCCACGTCTGCCGCATGTCGGATGCGTTATGGGCGAAATCCACTACAGAATGGATGCCCAAAAACGGAAAACGACCTCGCGGCAGACCACGGCGAAGATGGAGGGATGAGATTGATGCCTACCTAAAGGATTGGTCCACAGTTGCCCAAAACAGAGAAGACTGGAGAGAAGGAAGGGAGGCCTTTGCCCTGCAGTGGGACACCACAGGCTCTTAATAATAATAATAATAGGGCCAACGCAAACCGATAACTAAACGTCTTGTCGAACAGATGTGTACATTGTACATTCAAACAACCGCATTTAATTGGAGAAAAGCAAAAACCCACAAGTTGTTCCTCTAAAGAATCAACACCAACCACGTGCACCAAATTGCGTATTTGCTTTCCTGTGACCTTATAAGTGGTGTTCATAGTGACTAGAACATTCCCAATGAACTGTCATCATCATCATCTGATGATGATGAAGCTGGTAGTCGAATTGAAGTCGGTTTTTCTAGTTTTTTAAACTTATAAATTATTGAGATTTAATACTCCTTGTGTTATTTACCGAAATCCAACTTGCAATCCCGCTAGGTACGTCAAACGCAAACGCGTAGTACAGTACCTACGCTATGTCAAACGACTGACTCGATCCTCTACAGGGTGTAACATAATGTCCCTTTATGTCCGAAAGGAAGTTATTCTACACGTCATGGCATATTGCTCTACGACTTTTAATATTTCGAAGTTTTTCATTAATGAAAAGCGTTTTAAAGTTTCTTTAAAAATAGTATTGCACACGTGATTGATGTGTGGGTGCGATGTGATAAGAGGGTGCGATGTGTACTAACGGGCTGGATACATACGCAAAGTAAATAAACACTAAAAGTGGTCGCAAACAACTTTTGGTTTGGTCTTTTGGGTTTGGTTTAGTCGTACGTAAGACAAAATAAAAAAAAAATTTCAAACATCTTGGATTCAACTTTTGCACATGCCAATCTTTTCACGTGTTTGGTCTGAATAAGCCCCTTTTTGGCTTATAGGGACAATATGTTACACGTTGTATTTATTTAAAGTAAAATAATAAACAAAACCAGAAAAATGGATAAAGCTTTCCGTTTATTAGTTAAACAAATATCACTTTTATTTACAACCGAAGCGATCACAAATCATAAAACTAACAGTAATCTCCTAAAACTACTTAACAGATCGAAATATTTACAATAGAATTAACAACTCTCGGTTCGCGTATTCGCAATCGCACACGTCAGCCACCGCGCGGTGCGGAGGCGGCGCGGCACGGCGCGGTAAGTACACGGCACGGCGCGGGGGCAGCGGTGGCGCGGCGCGGCGGGACTCACGCCGATCCCAGAGGCTGCGTCACGACGGGCTCGCGGCGCGGCGACGCCTCCTCCCCCCCCGCACCCCCGGCGCCCGCACCCGCACCCGCACCCGCACCCGCGTCACATTCCGTCAGGCGCAGCGCCACCTCCAGGTCACGAAGCACCTGCAATGCAACAAATGGTTTCTGAAACTCTCGTCAGTACTGTACTATTAGTCCAGTCATTGGTTTGCTAGTTTTGCCAGCGGGAGTTTTCGTTTCACTGCTGGGCAAAGGTCTCCACCAGAGACTTCCAATTCTTCCTATCCTGAGCCTCCTCGCACCATCTCCCTTCGAAGGCGTCTAGATCGTCCCGCCAACGCTTTCTTGGCCGACCCCGAAGTCGCCGACCGTTAGGGAGCCAAGGTGTGCAGATGGTCGCCCACCTATCGGGAGACATCCGGCTGACTGGCCCCGCCCACTGCCATTTGAGTCTAGCACTCTTATCTCCAACGTCGGCAATTCCTGTCAAGGAACGCAACACGGTGTTCGGCGCTCGGTCTATCCAAAACCTTAAAACCAAAATGGTTTTAAGCATACCTACTTTGCGATAAAAAATATGCATGACTGAATTAAACTAGTAACTAGACTGCTTGTTCCTTGCAGATGACCAAGATTTGATAACTTTGTGGTCCAGCAGTGCAAACGTGAGATGCAGATGCGCGTGCAGGCGCAGCAGCGCTAGCTCGCGGAAGTGCACCGCGTACATTGCGTTGTGTTAGTGTCACGTACCTCCGTCTCCTTGTGGTCGAGAAGCGCGAAGCGCGCATCGAGCGCGGTGAGGTGCGCGAACGTGAGATGCAGATGCGCGTGCAGGCGCAGCAGCGCTAGCTCGCGGAAGTGCACCGCGTACATTGCGTTGTGTTAGTGTCACGTACCTCCGTCTCCTTGTGGTCGAGAAGCGCGAAGCGCGCATCGAGCGCGGTGAGGTGCGCGAACGTGAGATGCAGATGCGCGTGCAGGCGCAGCAGCGCTAGCTCGCGGAAGTGCACCGCGTACATTGCGTTGTGTTAGTGTCACGTACCTCCGTCTCCTTGTGGTCGAGAAGCGCGAAGCGCGCATCGAGCGCGGTGAGGTGCGCGAACGTGAGATGCAGATGCGCGTGCAGGCGCAGCAGCGCTAGCTCGCGGAAGTGCACCGCGTACATTGCGTTGTGTTAGTGTCACGTACCTCCGTCTCCTTGTGGTCGAGAAGCGCGAAGCGCGCATCGAGCGCGGTGAGGTGCGCGAACGTGAGATGCAGATGCGCGTGCAGGCGCAGCAGCGCTAGCTCGCGGAAGTGCACCGCGTACATTGCGTTGTGTTAGTGTCACGTACCTCCGTCTCCTTGTGGTCGAGAAGCGCGAAGCGCGCATCGAGCGCGGTGAGGTGCGCGAACGTGAGATGCAGATGCGCGTGCAGGCGCAGCAGCGCTAGCTCGCGGAAGTGCACCGCGTACATTGCGTTGTGTTAGTGTCACGTACCTCCGTCTCCTTGTGGTCGAGAAGCGCGAAGCGCGCATCGAGCGCGGTGAGGTGCGCGAACGTGAGATGCAGATGCGCGTGCAGGCGCAGCAGCGCTAGCTCGCGGAAGTGCACCGCGTACATTGCGTTGTGTTAGTGTCACGTACCTCCGTCTCCTTGTGGTCGAGAAGCGCGAAGCGCGCATCGAGCGCGGTGAGGTGCGCGAACGTGAGATGCAGATGCGCGTGCAGGCGCAGCAGCGCTAGCTCGCGGAAGTGCACCGCGTACATTGCGTTGTGTTAGTGTCACGTACCTCCGTCTCCTTGTGGTCGAGAAGCGCGAAGCGCGCATCGAGCGCGGTGAGGTGCGCGAACGTGAGATGCAGATGCGCGTGCAGGCGCAGCAGCGCTAGCTCGCGGAAGTGCACCGCGTACATTGCGTTGTGTTAGTGTCACGTACCTCCGTCTCCTTGTGGTCGAGAAGCGCGAAGCGCGCATCGAGCGCGGTGAGGTGCGCGAACGTGAGATGCAGATGCGCGTGCAGGCGCAGCAGCGCTAGCTCGCGGAAGTGCACCGCGTACATTGCGTTGTGTTAGTGTCACGTACCTCCGTCTCCTTGTGGTCGAGAAGCGCGAAGCGCGCATCGAGCGCGGTGAGGTGCGCGAACGTGAGATGCAGATGCGCGTGCAGGCGCAGCAGCGCTAGCTCGCGGAAGTGCACCGCGTACATTGCGTTGTGTTAGTGTCACGTACCTCCGTCTCCTTGTGGTCGAGAAGCGCGAAGCGCGCATCGAGCGCGGTGAGGTGCGCGAACGTGAGATGCAGATGCGCGTGCAGGCGCAGCAGCGCTAGCTCGCGGAAGTGCACCGCGTACATTGCGTTGTGTTAGTGTCACGTACCTCCGTCTCCTTGTGGTCGAGAAGCGCGAAGCGCGCATCGAGCGCGGTGAGGTGCGCGAACGTGAGATGCAGATGCGCGTGCAGGCGCAGCAGCGCTAGCTCGCGGAAGTGCACCGCGTACATTGCGTTGTGTTAGTGTCACGTACCTCCGTCTCCTTGTGGTCGAGAAGCGCGAAGCGCGCATCGAGCGCGGTGAGGTGCGCGAACGTGAGATGCAGATGCGCGTGCAGGCGCAGCAGCGCTAGCTCGCGGAAGTGCACCGCGTACATTGCGTTGTGTTAGTGTCACGTACCTCCGTCTCCTTGTGGTCGAGAAGCGCGAAGCGCGCATCGAGCGCGGTGAGGTGCGCGAACGTGAGATGCAGATGCGCGTGCAGGCGCAGCAGCGCTAGCTCGCGGAAGTGCACCGCGTACATTGCGTTGTGTTAGTGTCACGTACCTCCGTCTCCTTGTGGTCGAGAAGCGCGAAGCGCGCATCGAGCGCGGTGAGGTGCGCGAACGTGAGATGCAGATGCGCGTGCAGGCGCAGCAGCGCTAGCTCGCGGAAGTGCACCGCGTACATTGCGTTGTGTTAGTGTCACGTACCTCCGTCTCCTTGTGGTCGAGAAGCGCGAAGCGCGCATCGAGCGCGGTGAGGTGCGCGAACGTGAGATGCAGATGCGCGTGCAGGCGCAGCAGCGCTAGCTCGCGGAAGTGCACCGCGTACATTGCGTTGTGTTAGTGTCACGTACCTCCGTCTCCTTGTGGTCGAGAAGCGCGAAGCGCGCATCGAGCGCGGTGAGGTGCGCGAACGTGAGATGCAGATGCGCGTGCAGGCGCAGCAGCGCTAGCTCGCGGAAGTGCACCGCGTACATTGCGTTGTGTTAGTGTCACGTACCTCCGTCTCCTTGTGGTCGAGAAGCGCGAAGCGCGCATCGAGCGCGGTGAGGTGCGCGAACGTGAGATGCAGATGCGCGTGCAGGCGCAGCAGCGCTAGCTCGCGGAAGTGCGCCGCGTACATTGCGTTGTGTTAGTGTCACGTACCTCCGTCTCCTTGTGGTCGAGAAGCGCGAAGCGCGCATCGAGCGCGGTGAGGTGCGCGAACGTGAGATGCAGATGCGCGTGCAGGCGCAGCAGCGCTAGCTCGCGGAAGTGCGCCGCGTACATTGCGTTGTGTTAGTGTCACGTACCTCCGTCTCCTTGTGGTCGAGAAGCGCGAAGCGCGCATCGAGCGCGGTGAGGTGCGCGAACGTGAGATGCAGATGCGCGTGCAGGCGCAGCAGCGCTAGCTCGCGGAAGTGCACCGCGTACATTGCGTTGTGTTAGTGTCACGTACCTCCGTCTCCTTGTGGTCGAGAAGCGCGAAGCGCGCATCGAGCGCGGTGAGGTGCGCGAACGTGAGATGCAGATGCGCGTGCAGGCGCAGCAGCGCTAGCTCGCGGAAGTGCACCGCGTACATTGCGTTGTGTTAGTGTCACGTACCTCCGTCTCCTTGTGGTCGAGAAGCGCGAAGCGCGCATCGAGCGCGGTGAGGTGCGCGAACGTGAGATGCAGATGCGCGTGCAGGCGCAGCAGCGCTAGCTCGCGGAAGTGCACCGCGTACATTGCGTTGTGTTAGTGTCACGTACCTCCGTCTCCTTGTGGTCGAGAAGCGCGAAGCGCGCATCGAGCGCGGTGAGGTGCGCGAACGTGAGATGCAGATGCGCGTGCAGGCGCAGCAGCGCTAGCTCGCGGAAGTGCACCGCGTACATTGCGTTGTGTTAGTGTCACGTACCTCCGTCTCCTTGTGGTCGAGAAGCGCGAAGCGCGCATCGAGCGCGGTGAGGTGCGCGAACGTGAGATGCAGATGCGCGTGCAGGCGCAGCAGCGCTAGCTCGCGGAAGTGCGCCGCGTACATTGCGTTGTGTTAGTGTCACGTACCTCCGTCTCCTTGTGGTCGAGAAGCGCGAAGCGCGCATCGAGCGCGGTGAGGTGCGCGAACGTGAGATGCAGATGCGCGTGCAGGCGCAGCAGCGCTAGCTCGCGGAAGTGCACCGCGTACATTGCGTTGTGTTAGTGTCACGTACCTCCGTCTCCTTGTGGTCGAGAAGCGCGAAGCGCGCATCGAGCGCGGTGAGGTGCGCGAACGTGAGATGCAGATGCGCGTGCAGGCGCAGCAGCGCTAGCTCGCGGAAGTGCACCGCGTACATTGCGTTGTGTTAGTGTCACGTACCTCCGTCTCCTTGTGGTCGAGAAGCGCGAAGCGCGCATCGAGCGCGGTGAGGTGCGCGAACGTGAGATGCAGATGCGCGTGCAGGCGCAGCAGCGCTAGCTCGCGGAAGTGCACCGCGTACATTGCGTTGTGTTAGTGTCACGTACCTCCGTCTCCTTGTGGTCGAGAAGCGCGAAGCGCGCATCGAGCGCGGTGAGGTGCGCGAACGTGAGATGCAGATGCGCGTGCAGGCGCAGCAGCGCTAGCTCGCGGAAGTGCACCGCGTACATTGCGTTGTGTTAGTGTCACGTACCTCCGTCTCCTTGTGGTCGAGAAGCGCGAAGCGCGCATCGAGCGCGGTGAGGTGCGCGAACGTGAGATGCAGATGCGCGTGCAGGCGCAGCAGCGCTAGCTCGCGGAAGTGCACCGCGTACATTGCGTTGTGTTAGTGTCACGTACCTCCGTCTCCTTGTGGTCGAGAAGCGCGAAGCGCGCATCGAGCGCGGTGAGGTGCGCGAACGTGAGATGCAGATGCGCGTGCAGGCGCAGCAGCGCTAGCTCGCGGAAGTGCACCGCGTACATTGCGTTGTGTTAGTGTCACGTACCTCCGTCTCCTTGTGGTCGAGAAGCGCGAAGCGCGCATCGAGCGCGGTGAGGTGCGCGAACGTGAGATGCAGATGCGCGTGCAGGCGCAGCAGCGCTAGCTCGCGGAAGTGCACCGCGTACATTGCGTTGTGTTAGTGTCACGTACCTCCGTCTCCTTGTGGTCGAGAAGCGCGAAGCGCGCATCGAGCGCGGTGAGGTGCGCGAACGTGAGATGCAGATGCGCGTGCAGGCGCAGCAGCGCTAGCTCGCGGAAGTGCACCGCGTACATTGCGTTGTGTTAGTGTCACGTACCTCCGTCTCCTTGTGGTCGAGAAGCGCGAAGCGCGCATCGAGCGCGGTGAGGTGCGCGAACGTGAGATGCAGATGCGCGTGCAGGCGCAGCAGCGCTAGCTCGCGGAAGTGCACCGCGTACATTGCGTTGTGTTAGTGTCACGTACCTCCGTCTCCTTGTGGTCGAGAAGCGCGAAGCGCGCATCGAGCGCGGTGAGGTGCGCGAACGTGAGATGCAGATGCGCGTGCAGGCGCAGCAGCGCTAGCTCGCGGAAGTGCACCGCGTACATTGCGTTGTGTTAGTGTCACGTACCTCCGTCTCCTTGTGGTCGAGAAGCGCGAAGCGCGCATCGAGCGCGGTGAGGTGCGCGAACGTGAGATGCAGATGCGCGTGCAGGCGCAGCAGCGCTAGCTCGCGGAAGTGCACCGCGTACATTGCGTTGTGTTAGTGTCACGTACCTCCGTCTCCTTGTGGTCGAGAAGCGCGAAGCGCGCATCGAGCGCGGTGAGGTGCGCGAACGTGAGATGCAGATGCGCGTGCAGGCGCAGCAGCGCTAGCTCGCGGAAGTGCGCCGCGTACATGTGCGCCACCACGTGGAACAGAAGCCGCACCACGCGACGCACCACGCCCTCGAAGCCGCCCGGGAACGCGTTCGCTGACAACACAACATCCACCTCTTCAAACTACGACGCAACAACCAACACATGTCATTTCACAACGTTTCATACAAAACGTCCGACGTTCTCTTTTATCGAACTTTTTATATACAGGGTCACATACAAAATCAAAGCAAAAGCCGTCCGCGTAAACATATACTTACACACCTACTTCACACCTACATTCGTTTACAAACGGACTGAGACAAAAGATTCAACCTAATCACATCACACACCTTCTTATAAGTCACAAATCCTCTAAATGTTACGATTGTTCGTCTCAAAAAAACGACCAAACCTATCACTTAAAAATGAAAAGACGTAGGTTATACAACATTTATTGTGAAATCAACCCTATATGGCAACAAATAAAGTACTTTTTCCTGTTATTGTCTCTCGAGCTACATCGTTTTATGAACACAATGTTTGCGCGCGTCTATTGACCCCGCTGTTTGACCTCGGCCAAACATTCTTAGGGGTGGCTTAAAATCAGCAACTTTGTTAAAAATTTGATATTAATCGTCAGTTTATAGCTTAAAATATAACTTATTCCACATGTACTGTATAAATTGCTTTTCCGGGCATTATTTTTACAATTTTTAAATGCGCATTGAGGTATTCCGGTACATGTTGACGGGGGCTGTGTCTAAACCAGACTAAATCAAAATAAGCTCTCACGCTGCAAGTGAGCTGTTATTTGCCGCGACGGTTTTTAAGCGCCGACACTCTATCTAGACTTAGGGCGTATACAGAAAGAAAGCTGGAAACTTATAAGCGCTTACCGGCGCTTGACAGCGCTGGTAACCCGCGCAGGAAAATATATGAACGCGCGCCGATAAGCGCTTATAAGTACTGAACGGTGCCGACAAGTTCCGACAAGCTTCATCACGCGCTGGTCAGCGCTGGTCGCTGCCATTTTAAATTAATAAACAACTGCGACAACACGTGCAATTACGACAGCCATTTTTATTGGTTTTTCACTAAATCCAAAATGTAATCAAATGTTTCTTGAGTCATTCTTGTATATTTATAAAATCTTTCATCATCAAATTTTAATTCATTTATAAATAAATGATGGTACTCTCGGAAACGTTTCCTATCTCTATTAACGGGATGTATAGCTTCTTTTCGCATTTTTAAATACACATTTTCTAACAAAACCAAATCATCGTCCGATGAGTCCGACATTTTTGCTCGGTCTGCTTCAACCTGCTTCCTTTGTGTAGAACGGGCCGCGCTGACAAGCGCCGGTAAGCGCTTATAAGTTTCCAGCTTTCTTTCTGTATACGGCCTTAGAGGTAATAGTTGATCGAAGGGTTCAAGTTTTCCCAACTTTATAGTTTTTACTACCTATATGTATAGGTATAGCTCAAAATCTAAACTGGCTTTCAAAACTTAGTAGTTAAATACCACTCTTTTAAAATACCCATTTCTAAACTATAGAAATTAGAATTTTGAAATAAAAAATGGTTTATAGCCATCTACTTTCTTCAAAGTTATTGTTTATTACGTTACTAACTTATTTGGAGAAAAGCAAGAACCCACCAGTTGTTCCTCTAACTAAAGAATCAACATCAACCACTTGCACGAAACGAAATTGCATATTTTGCTTTCCTGTGACTTTTAAGTGGTGTTTATAGTGACTAGAACATTCCCATTTAAAAATAGCATTTAAAAAAAAAACCCCCCAATGAACTGTCATCATCATCATCAACATCTGATGATGAAGCTGGTCTGGTAGTCGAATTTAAGTCGGTTTTTCTAGTTTTTTAAACTTATAAGTTATGGAATAAGAAGGTGCCTCGGGTGTCGACTTATGTGGAAACTGTAAGTAGGTACTCCACTCAGCTAATACGAGTCCGGTCCGGATCAGTGGTTGCAGTTGCGTTGCGTTGCGTTGCGGTGCGGTGCGGTGCGGTGCGGTGCGGTGCGGTGCGTCACGCGGGTTATAAACTCACCATATTTAGTAGGAAATACTGTTTCATCGTTGACCGTCTTCTGCGTGTAGGTCATGACATAGTCGACGTAGTGCGGCGCGGCGAGCCGCACCTTCTTGCCGCGCTCGTCGTGCCACGCGTATGCGCGGCCGCCGGGGCCCGCCATGTCGGCGCACACCGCCGGCGTGCAGAACTCCGACACAGTGCCGTACAGCAAGTTCACGTGATCGAACAGCGCCAGCGCTGAAAGTTACATCCAATGCATATCAATTCCAGGGGTGTGTGTCTTCTCTTCTCGCAAATATGCTGATTACTTGTCACTAGCTGTTATTCAAATGTGTCTTTGTGTTGTTATTTTATTTAAAGGAGATGGGGCGAGAATGTATGGAGCTCCCGGTCCCGGTCCCGATATGAAAGTTTCTTCATTGCATTTGGCTTAACGAGTAGATTTCAGAGCAGCAGAAATACTAAGATAGACGACCTACTGAAAAAGAGGTAAGCTTTCAGGGGGGTGATTTTGGGTATGGCAGAGATTTTACTCTAATAGGGATGACGTCAAATCTCGGTCGAAAACTGGTTTCACCCACAAGTGACAGGAGTTTTCAACGTCATTTTGATGTCATCCCTATTATAGTAAAATCTCTGCCGAAGTGAGAATAAGGCCGCAGAGGTACCTGCAACGCAATAGTATACTAGCGAGCATGTATCTCATTAAATCCCTTAGGGAGGAACATGTACATATAATACAATAGTTGAACATCTAAATGTTTGTGGGTTAGTGTAGTTAATGCATAACACTCGTATGTATGTATACATCGCAAACAGAACTAATCTAGTCCGCTATGGTTCATCATATCACTTAGTATGTATGAATATTAACATAGGATAAAGGTACCTATATGTTACAATTAGGGTTGCATTATATTGACGTAGGTTAGGGCGCATGCACACGGCGACTTTTTGTGGCGGTGCTGTCGCGCGTCAGTCACGTAGGCAAAGGTACACAGCCAGCGACAAATCCTCTGCATCGACATAAACGCGCGTCAGCATATCGCTGCAAAAAACCGCCGCCGTGGCCGATCGGCCGTCTCAAAATCTCCTTAAAAAAAAGCTACAGCTTGGGGTTGAAGCGGAGTACTCACTGTGCGAGGCGAGCCACTCGTTGAGGTCAAGGCCGTGCGGCAGGTCGACGAGCTGGCGCAGGTCCAGCTCGGGCAGCTTGCGCTCCAGCAGTGCCTCCTGCAGGTACAGCTTGGGGTTGAAGCGGAGTACTCACTGTGCGAGGCGAGCCACTCGTTGAGGTCAAGGCCGTGCGGCAGGTCGACGAGCTGGCGCAGGTCCAGCTCGGGCAGCTTGCGCTCCAGCAGTGCCTCCTGCAGGTACAGCTTGGGGTTGAAGCGGAGTACTCACTGTGCGAGGCGAGCCACTCGTTGAGGTCGAGGCCGTGCGGCAGGTCGACGAGCTGGCGCAGGTCCAGCTCGGGCAGCTTGCGCTCCAGCAGTGCCTCCTGCAGGTACAGCTTGGGTTTGAAGCGGAGTACTCACTGTGCGAGGCGAGCCACTCGTTGAGGTCGAGGCCGTGCGGCAGGTCGACGAGCTGGCGCAGGTCCAGCTCGGGCAGCTTGCGCTCCAGCAGTGCCTCCTGCAGGTACAGCTTGGGGTTGAAGCGGAGTACTCACTGTGCGAGGCGAGCCACTCGTTGAGGTCAAGGCCGTGCGGCAGGTCGACGAGCTGGCGCAGGTCCAGCTCGGGCAGCTTGCGCTCCAGCAGTGCCTCCTGCAGGTACAGCTTGGGGTTGAAGCGGAGTACTCACTGTGCGAGGCGAGCCACTCGTTGAGGTCGAGGCCGTGCGGCAGGTCGACGAGCTGGCGCAGGTCCAGCTCGGGCAGCTTGCGCTCCAGCAGTGCCTCCTGCAGGTACAGCTTGGGTTTGAAGCGGAGTACTCACTGTGCGAGGCGAGCCACTCGTTGAGGTCGAGGCCGTGCGGCAGGTCGACGAGCTGGCGCAGGTCCAGCTCGGGCAGCTTGCGCTCCAGCAGTGCCTCCTGCAGGTACAGCTTGGGGTTGAAGCGGAGTACTCACTGTGCGAGGCGAGCCACTCGTTGAGGTCGAGGCCGTGCGGCAGGTCGACGAGCTGGCGCAGGTCCAGCTCGGGCAGCTTGCGCTCCAGCAGTGCCTCCTGCAGGTACAGCTTGGGGTTGAAGCGGAGTACTCACTGTGCGAGGCGAGCCACTCGTTGAGGTCGAGGCCGTGCGGCAGGTCGACGAGCTGGCGCAGGTCCAGCTCGGGCAGCTTGCGCTCCAGCAGTGCCTCCTGCAGGTACAGCTTGGGGTCGCCGGCCGGCTCGCCATCGCGCTCCTTGCGCCGCGCCTTCCTGTAACATGCATACAAACATTACCCACTACACTACACTATACTACACTACACTACCTGGGTGTACGCTACCCTCGCTCGTACCTACGCTAAAATATCTCGGGTGTAATGAGTAGCCTACGCTCCTTGCCAATAAATCCTACTAATATTATAAATGTGAAAGTTTAGATGTTTGGATGTTTGTGTTTCAATCACGTCTAAACTACTGAACCAACTTGGATGAATCTTGGCATATATATAGTTCGTAACCTGGATTGACACATAGGCTACTTTTTATCCCGAATAATTAACAGGATCTACAGGATAAAACGAACGAAAAGAATTAGCAGCGCCAATTGGCAGGAGGATTTCATTGTCATGTCATGTCACGTCAGTTTGACAGGACGTAGTACTACCTCTTTGGTCTAACAACTAGCGTTTGACATTACAGTAGGTACGAGTTCGGTGTAATGAGGTGTAATGTCTCAAATAAGTTTCTCAAAGTATCCGCTCGGTACACGTACAGATAAATGTACACAGAAACTGTAGACGCGTACGAAGTCGCGGGTAACTACTAGTGTACTATATTTTATTAATTAATTGCGTGAATCAATTCCCAAGCACTCTTATACACACACACACACACACACACCACACATGCCAATACTTTTCGAGCCAAGCTTTTTGTCTATATTTATTTATATTATTTTGTCTAATGTTGTCACGGGGCCAATGGCCTAATCCAATGGTTTCGGCAGAATAAGAGCGCTGAGCTGCAGCTGCCATCAAGTGGTGAAGCATAATGCTGAGCTGGAGACAATTTGTTGCAGTAGCACACATTACTATTTTGTGTTTTCTTTCTTTTTAATGGTTTTCTATGTGTGAAGTTACATTAAAACGTATGTCTATGTATTTTACCCATCATTGAGAACAAAACATGCATTACAATCCCTGTAAGTATATTAAAGCTTTAATTTGGACTCTGAAGACAAAAATACGTAAGTACCACAAGTAATGCGTCTAACTAAAACAACGGCTACTTACTTATACTTAGGACTATGAATGCGCAAGCGCGTCTTTTGCATGCCTCCATTCGTTTACAATAAATTAGCAATATCATGGAGCGAATTACCAACGTCGTTGTCTACGAGAAAGCTGAGAACAACTCTATTTAATAAATGTTACTACACGGTATATCAATTTATGACTGATAAGATAAGATAACCCACTGACATAATCTATACTAGTGGTTCTAGTGGTGAGAACAGTGGACCTCGCGAGCCCATATATAACCATGCAGTAACCGACACCTTCCCCTGGCTGAATCACATTTCAAGTGCATCAATTTTACAATGTTCCCTTAGTCCTAGTCCTAGGAGGTCGAATCTAGCGGCTACGGGTTCGTCTCGTGAAGGCGGAGAGGACTGCGTAGTTTCACCGATATAAGTAGGTATACGTTTTTAAAAAAATCGTATAACGCTACACCAAATATCCTCTTTTCTCCCCTCCACTCCCTTTTTGGATTTTTTTTTACAACATCTTGTGTAGAATGAAGTCCTTAAGTGCGCTCCACATTCTCGGCAAAACTACACGAGACATAGCGAATACGAGAGTGTGGAGGACATATTCGGCAAGTCTCGCCTATGTTCGTGCAGTCTCCATCCCGTGTCGGTATTTCGTATCCGAATCAAAGGGCTCTCGTGTAGTTTTGCCGAAACACAAAACACTCCCTCCACATTCCCGCCGCGTCAGTCTGCTTGCAGGGAGCTGGTGGGAGCTGGTGCTGTCATCCACCATCTTCGTTTTTTCCAACGTCTCTTGATAACTTTTTTTTCTCGAACAAACGTATAATTGCTTGTAATTAATTGAGCTGTGACAGGCGTCACAGCTCAGTCGGTAACAGCTCTGCCTTCCGTGCTGTGGGTCGTCAGTTCGATCCCCACTGAGAACAAACATTTGTGCGTGGAAAACATAGATGTTTGTTCTATGTCTGGGTGTTACTATGTATTATAAGTATGTATTTACAAAAAAAAAAGTATATAAGTATTCTATCAGCCATCTAGTTCCCATATTACAAGCTTTGCTTAGTTTGGGACTAGAGGGCGTTGTGTGTAAAGTCCATGAATATTTATATTTATTTTATTTATTTAATTGTAATAAGCCACAGCACATAATGCTGCAGCGACAGCTGTTTCCACGTCCATCTCGTTCGAGTACCGAGCGCACAAATGCGCGAGCGAGAATGTGGAGAACTGCTCTCGTCTCGTCTATAGTTTTGGCGAGACCCGAGACAAAACCTCTCGTGGAGAATGTGGAGCGCGCTTTAGTGTGCCTCCCAAAGATTGAAATCGGTCGATAAATAACGCTACAGCAAACTTCACCCTTTCCTTCCAATCAAAGATCGCGCTCGACAAAAAATTTTTAATAAATCAAGGAACTTGTGTGCCAATTTTCGTCAAAATCAGTTAAAAATGCGACTTGTAGGCGAGAACTGACAGACAGACAGACAGACAGATGGACACAATAATTTTTTAGCCAATCTCGAAACTGAGACGCTTCGCTCGCTCGGTCAATGAATTAAGTATTATAAATAGAATTTTTTTGCACACCCAATTAGGTAAAAGGGGCCGTCATGTCGTTCCAGAGTGGTTCTGCCGGCGCGGCGGCGGCGGCCTGGATGCTGTGACTCCACAGCACCTAAAGGATCTGCTGTCTGGTGGGTCTGGCCATGCCGGTGAACTCCTTCTGGGGGACATGACATCTCTGATCAACCTGATGTTGTCAGGTCGAGTCAACGGCGAGATCACTGAGCTCTTGTACGGTGCGAACCTATGCGCACTCAAAAAGAAAGATAGCGGGATAAGAGCCATAGCCATAGCCGTAGGCACCACCTACCGCCGCCTGGCAGCTAAAGTCTGCTGTCGGCAAGAAGCCGATTCCCTAGGCGACTATTTGGGACCTGTTCAGTTAGCTTTGGTTCGCGAGGCGGTTGTGAGGCCGCGGTACATTACCTGCCTACATTTTTGGATCAAAATTACGGGAGGTTATTTTGAAGGTAGATATCAAAAATGCATTCAATTTCAGTAGGTGCTAGGTAGGTGCCTGCGTAGGTGCTGCGTAGGTGCCTTGCTAAATGAAATTAAAGATAAAATTCACATTCACCCATTTCTCTGGCAGTGTTATGCCTCACCCTCTAAACTAGTTGTCCTGTGAGAACATAGACCTCGCGAAGCCTTTATAACCGTGCAATAACCGACACTTTCCCTTTTACCCTGGCTAAATCGAATTTCAGGTGCTTGAATTTTACAATAGGCCCTACCTATATAGACTTTTGAGCAAAATAGGGGTATAAGGTCGAATCTGGTGTCTACGGATTTGTCTCGTAAAGGCGAAGAGGACTGTATAGTTTCATTGATTTTGGATGGGGTAAATTTTCGGGGGGGGGGGGGGAATTCCCCTTTTCCCCCCTTCTACTTCCCCTTTTTGGAAATATTTTTACACCATCTTGTGTAGAATGAAGTCTTTAGGGCGTCTTGCATCAGAATCACTAAACGTAATTTAACAGCTAAATCGATTTAAATCTGACGTATTTGTATGACTTGACAACTCGCTAAATACTATTTAAGAGTTAAACGCGTTTAGCGATTCTGGTGCAAGCCGCCCTTAGTGTGCTTCTCAAATTTGATTGAAATTCGTCAATAAACAACGCTACAGCAAACTTTCCCTCTTTTCTCCCCTTTTTTCCCCCCAATCAAAAATCGCGGTCCACAAAAGTTTTTTAATAAATCAAGGAACATGTGTGCCGATTTTCGTCCAAATCGGTTGATAAATGCGACCTGTAGGCGATTACTGACAAACAGACAGACAGCCGGATAAAAGCATTTTTGGCCAATGTTGAAACTGAGAGGCTTCGCTCGCTCGGTCAATTAATTTACCGGAACCTTCGATCAACTTTTTTTTTTGTAAATACTTATATTGTAGATAGGTCCCAAATAAAAGAAGCTTCGATTTAAGAAACTTTGACTGTAATTTTCGGTTTACAATATAATATTTATAAAAAATGAATGAGCGCGTCATGCGCTTGAGAGTTTGTGGGAAGAAAGTGTTGCCCTCTTGCGGGCGGCGCGGACTCCGTGGTTCAGCGCCAAACGCCATGCCTGGCATGGATAAAGTAGTTGTTGCTTAAACACTTACTTATTATACATAGTAACACCCAGACATAGAACAAACATCTATATTTGCCACACACAAATGTTTGTTCTTGGTGGGGATCGAACCCACGACCCACAGCACGGAAGGCAGAACTATTACCGACTGAGCTGTGTGTCTGTCTTAATGTAGTACAAAGTCGGTGTTAAAGTTAGAGTACCGGCCGAAAATTACCGGTACTGAGAATGGTACCGGTACTGCATGCCCTACCCTAGTAGATACCTAACCTACTACTTAGTTTTAATTTCCGCGCATTATTTGAGAAAAGTAGTATACAAGCCTTGGCCACAACACAACACAACTAGGCATTGATGGACTTAGGTAAGTGTGCGTCAGCCGGCCGAGGCACACATTTACACGTTCCTCCATTGTTTGTTGCTGGCTAAGGGCCAACGCACATCTATCGACAAAACTGTTTTGTCGCGTACTTAGTGACGTGAAAATGAATTTTCTGTTATAACGAAAACAGCATATGACGAATGCTTCCTCGTCATATGCTGTTTTCGTTATAACGAAACTCACATCAATTGACACGACAGACTTTTCTTAAGTATGTTTACCTATCTATTATAGCATTGTTTAGTACCTACCTATTAAACATTGCTTTATACGCATATACCTAGAGAATGAACTGTGCTTTTTTAATAAATAAGAATATAGAGTAAATATGTAGTGTACTTAATAATATTATTAAGTACTTAGCATGATTCTCATTAAATAAGCAAGTAACGAAAACAGCAAATAAGACGAAGCATATTGTGACGAAAAAAGTTATACTGACAGGGTTTGTCACGAAATTATGAAGTTTCACATCACTAACTGTTCGATTTGGCAAACCCTGTCAGTAAAACTTTTTTGTTACAATATGCTTCTTTTTATTTGCTGTTTTCGTTACATGCCTATTTAATGAGAATCATCCTAAGTACTTAATAATATTATTAAGTACACTACATAATTACTCTATATTCTTATTTATTAAAAAAGCACAGTTCATTCTCTAGGTATGTGCGTATAAAGCAATGTTTAATAGGTAGGTACTAAACAATGCTATAATAGATAGGTAAACATAATTTTATGCATGCTGTGTTCGCTTTTAGAAGGCCGTTCGGCCAATTTAATTAATTAATTAAATTGTTTTAACGGCTGGTTTGCGAACCCATTAATAAAAAAAACGTAAGAAAAGACTGTCGTGTCAATTGATGTGAGTTACGTTGTAACGAAAACAGCATATGACGAGTGCTTCCTCGTCATATGCTGTTTTCGTTATAACAGAAAATTTATTTTCACGTCACTAAATGCGCGACAAAACAGTTTTGTCGATAGATGTGCGTTGGCCCTAAGGGCGAACGCAAACCGAAAACAAAACGTCTTGTCGAACAGTTAGTGATGTGAAACTTCATAATTTTTTTACAAACCCTGTCAGTATAACTTTTTTCGTTACAATAAGCTTCTTTTTATTTGCTGTTTTCGTTACTTGCTTATTTAATGAGAATCATCCTAAGTACTTAATAATATTATTAAGTACACTACATAATTACTCTATATTCTTATTTATTAAAAAACACAGTTCATTCTCTAGGTATGTGCGTATAAAGCAATGTTTAATAGGTAGGTACTAAACAATGCTATAATAGATAGGTAAACATACTTAAGAAAAATCTGTTGTGTCAATTGATGCGAGTTTCGTAATAACGAAAACAGTATATGACGAGTGCTTCTTCGTCATATGCTGTTTTCGTTATAACAGAAAATTTATTTTCACGTCACTAAGTGCGCGACAAAACAGTTTTGTCGATAGATTGGCGTTGGCCCTAAAAACTACGAGCTAAGGGAGAACGCAAACCAAAGACAAAACGTCTTGTCGAACAGTTAGTGATGTGAAACTTCTCAGTAAAACTTTTTTAGTTACGATATGCTTCTTTTTATTTGCTGTTTTCGTTACTTGCTTATTTAATGAGAATCATCCTAAGTACTTAATAAAATTATTAAGTACACTACATAATTACTTTATATTCTTATTTATTAAAAAAGCACAGTTCATTCTCTAGGTATATGCGTATAAAGCAATGTTTAATAGGTAGGTACTAAACAATGCTATAATAGATAGGTAAACATAATTTTATGCATGCATGTTTGCTTTTGAAGGCCGCTCGGCCAATTTAATTAATTAATTAAATTGTTTTAACGGCTGGTTTGCGAACCTATTAATAAAAAAACGTAAGAAAAGACTGTCGTGTCAATTGATGTGAGTTTCGTTATAACGAAAACAGCATATGACGAAGAAACATTTGTCATATGCTGTTTTCGTTATAACAGAAAATTTATTTTCACGTCACTAAGTACGCGACAAAACAGTTTTGTCGATAGATGTGCGTTGGCCCTAAGCAAACAAGTGTTTTTTGTTTTTCTAATGAACCTTATGTTTTGACGAAGGGAGAACGCAAACCAAAGACAAAACGTCTTGTCGAACAGTTAGTGATGTGAAACTTCTCAGTAAAACTTTTTTAGTTACGATATGCTTCTTTTTATTTGCTGTTTTCGTTACTTGCTTATTTAATGAGAATCATCCTAAGTACTTAATAATATTATTAAGTACACTACATAATTACTTTTATTCTTATTTATTAAAAAAGCACAGTTCATTCTCTAGGTATATGCGTATAAAGCAATGTTTAATAGGTAGGTACTAAACAATGCTATAATAGATAGGTAAACATAATTTTATGCATGCATGTTTGCTTTTGAAGGCCGCTCGGCCAATTTAATTAATTAATTAAATTGTTTTAACGGCTGGTTTGCGAACCTATTAATAAAAAAACGTAAGAAAAGACTGTCGTGTCAATTGATGTGAGTTTCGTTACAACGAAAACAGCATATGACGAGGAAGCATTCATCATATGCTGTTTTCGTTATAACAGAAAATTTATTTTCACGTCACTAAGTACGCGACAAAACAGTTTTGTCGATAGATGTGCGTTGGCCCGAATGTAGACTTCTCACCTGAAGGGAACGGCGGAGTATGGAAGGCAGAGACAATAACACACCGTGGATAATTACGTACCTAGGGTACGATTGAGCTAAGGACATGACAGAAAACGCGCGACGCGACGAACTGACTGAACTCATGCCCGTAGCACACCTCCGCTGCGAAATCATAACAGCGGAATCGCTGTAATTTCGCCGTGTCTTGTCCGTATATAAGAGAAGCGGAACACAAGTGAAACTGCCTGTTCTAAACGCATAAACTTGACTATAGTTGTATCTGTTTCCCCGCGCGGATTCGTCGATCTGCTCCGACGCCGGCCACACTTCCGTGCTCCGGCCGCCATTTCGTTGCGGTGCCTTAAATTGCCGGAGGCGTAAATTTTCAGACAAAAACTATAAGGGAGAACGCAAACCAAAGACAAAACGTCTTGTCGAACAGTTAGTGATGTGAAACTTCTCAGTAAAACTTTTTTAGTTACGATATGCTTCTTTTTATTTGCTGTTTTCGTTACTTGCTTATTTAATGAGAATCATCCTAAGTACTTAATAATATTATTAAGTACACTACATAATTACTTTATATTCTTATTTATTAAAAAAGCACAGTTTATTCTCTAGGTATATGCGTATAAAGCAATGTTTAATAGGTAGGTACTAAACAATGCTATAATAGATAGGTAAACATAATTTTATGCTCGATCCGAATCCGTCGATAAATAACGCTACAGCAAACTTCGCCCTTTTTCCCCCGAATCAAAAATCACGCTCGACAAAAAAAATTAATTGATTTTGACGAACATTGACACACAAGTTCCTTGATTTATTTAAATTTTTTAGTCGATCGCATCGCGATTTTCGATTGGGGGGAAAATAGGGTAGCGTTATTTATCGACGGATTTCAATCACAATTTGAGAGGCACTATTAAGACTTCATTGTATACAAGATGGTGCAAAAAAATTCGAAGAGAGGGGGGAGTGGAAAGGGGAAAATCATTTTTTTTCTACATATACACACACCCACACACTCACACACCACCATGCCCCCACAGAACGGAATATTGCATTACTAATGCCCCCAATATGTTTGTCGAGCGAACGCCAACGCGAGCGTAAGCAAATATACTGCTGCTGTTATACTGTGAACTAAATCTCACGTTTTGCTAAAACTTATTTTGTTGATATTACACTACGCGCCTGATAATATGAGAAAACCATAAGCCCGATCGTAGCCAGAAATATTCTTTACATGAATTGCAGCTCCATCGGCGGTGGCGGTGGCAGGAGTGGAACCTGTGGAACAGAACAGGGAGAGCCGTGCCGCATGCGCATGTCGGCGTCGCGTCGTCGTCGGGCGCCGTCGCCGCGGAACTGCCGTCGGCACGGCACGGTACGGCACGGCACGGCACGGCGCGGCACGGCACTCGCTCGAGGCGCGCGCTGTCGAACGAGTGCCGCCCCGCACCAGTTCACCACTCCAGTCCAGCTCCAGCATACCACGGTATACGTACTTTAGGTAGATCAGGTACTCAGCTTACCCATATAACAAGCTTTGCTTAGTTTGGGACTAGACTAGAGAGCGTCGCGTCGTCGTGTGTAATGTTTATTAATTTGAATTCATTGTACGCGCAGATATTACCTAACACACGGAACTGTCGCAAGCTAGATGCTATTTTAAAAGCCAGAGTAAGCGAGTGGAGTGGAGGAGTTATACAGACAGCACAGCACAGCACAGCACAGCACGCGATGCGAGATGTGCAGATTGTGCAGGAAATAGCGCGTTCAGCCCTACCGAACAATTCGGCCGGACATTCGGTTTGGTAAAGTGTTTAGCGAACCTTCGGCCGAAGTATTCGCGATAGCGAGAGATTACAATGTTTACGTAGATATAAATTGTAGGCAACAAGTGGTGTGTGTGCGACTTGTGTTGTGCTAGTTAAATTGTACTTTATTGCGCCTGAACGAGAGTAGCTAATTGAATATTCTGTGGTATGGTATATAGCAGGTTGCTAATGTAATGTAGGTAAGGTAACCTTACGTTACGCTGCTGATGATGTCAAAGCCAAACATAATACTTATAACTCGCCAGCGAAGGTGGTCCGTCCGCGTCGTACGAAGCGATCCATGTCAACAACATGGAGGTACTCGTACTTACTTAGGTACTACACATACAGTAGGTACACACTTGTCTTTTCGACTCGAAGATCGAACGAGCCATTCCAATCGGGAGGTGTACAGGGCTAAGAGTCCACAGATTCAACTAAGGGTTGAAATGTATTCCCGCGGGGATGACATCAGAGTTGGGCTCGAGCCAGCATCGGCATCGGCATCAACACTTACCAGAGGCAGTCCAGCATGATGGACATAGTTGCACTCACCTGGAACAAATAACATTCTTTTTAGGTAACACTTGGTAGGTAGGTAACTTAATGTACGTATTAGTAAACTCGACCTAGAATGGTGTTGTTTCCTATTCAATAATTGTGGGACATTGTTTGAGAAGGCGCGGCGCGCTGTGTTTGTGTGGTGCTGTGCCTCCGCTCAGGTCTTGCATGTTCCTTGGAGTAAGTGATGGATGGAGAGCTCATACAGCGCTGCGCTGCGCTGTGCTGTGCTGTGCTGTGGCGGCTACTCATTAGGCAAAGTGGCTCTAGCTTACTGAACACTTGTACGACTTTTTTTTCCACTTGCTGCTCGACAATGTCACAAATTATGTATCTATCTATCAGCTCAGTCGGTAATGGCTCTACCTACCGTGCCGTGAGTCGTGGGTTCGATCCCCACCGATCCGTGGGTTCAATCAAGAAAACGTTTGTGTGTGGCAAACATAGATATTTGTTCTATGTCTGGATGTTACTAAGTAATGTATTATTATAAGTATGTACATATTTACAAAAAGAATTAAGTAAGTAGGTATTTTATGTACTCTATCGGCATCTAGTTCCCATACTACAAGCTTTACTTAGTTTGGGACTAGAGGGCGTCGTGTGAAATGTCCATGAATGTTTATATTCATTTATTGACCGAGCGAGCGAAGCGTCTCAGTTTCAAGATTGGCCAAAAATGTTTTTGTCCGGCTGGCTGTCTGTCTGTCTGTCTGTCAGTTCTCGCATACAGGTCAAAGGTCGCATTTATCAACCGATTTCGACGAAAATCGCCACACAAGTTCCTTGATTTATTGAAATTTTTTTGTCGACCTCGATTTTTGATTGGGAGGAAAATAGGGGGGAAGTTTGCTGTAGCGTTTTATCGACGGATTTCAATCAAATTTGAGAAGTACATTAATGTGATATGGGTGTATTTGTGCATTTTATATGAAGGTTACCTGCAATAAACAAATATTTATTTTATTAAAGACTTCATTCTACACAAGTTGGTGTAAAAAATTCCAAAAGGAAAGTAGAACAAAAGTTCTATGATAGTGCATAGAATAAGATCGGGATAATTATATGCCTTTAAATAGTTTTAAATTTTTGATGAAGAAAGTTGATAGCCCAAATTGTGAATGTTGTGGAGTAAAGGAGGACACCTATCACTTTCTGAGGGAGTGTGCTCGGAGCAAGTGTATTAGGGATATTCTGACTGAGACATATAACTTTAACTGGCTTGACGTGGGTCTGTATCAGAGTCTGCTGGCTGATCAGACGTCTGAGGTAGCTATTATACTCCACCGGTCCACGTACAGGCTGGTTAATGTGTACTTAAATAGGTAGAGGTCAGTATGGGACCGACATAGTCGTGAGATGACTCAATGTCCCTAACTAAATCAATAAAGAAAAAAAACTTTTCTGTTATCAAACTGTTTTTACCACATTGTATCGCGGACACTCGACTAAAATGGATGACAGCTCGGATTACTGAATAAAATGACAGTTTTCAATCATCCAATAGAACCAAGTCAGTTTTACCAACATAACGGCACTAGGTTCCGTTCAAAAATTAAAAGGGATTATTTTGAAATAACGTTACCAAACATTTTGTTAGCAACCTGTTAAATAGGACGGACAAGTATGGTACGGCTATGATTTTATGTATTTGGAAATGGGGGAAAACTAAAGGGGGATTTTGAGACTAACCCAACAAGATGTACCTACCCTCAAAATTTGAAGTCTCTACGAGCAGCGGTTTAGGCTGTGCGTTGTCAGTCAGTCAGTCAGTCAGTCAGGAGTCTTGCTTGACTCAATTATAAGAATCTTTGCCCTGACTCAGGAAAAAGATTCTTATAATAATAGATAAATAGATACTAGGTAAGTAGTGTATAATTGGGTTTTCTGGATCAAATAAGATCCAGAAAATCCCAATTATACACTATTCGATCTATTCATCTATTCATTTTCATCTATTTGAAAACTTAGTACGAAGCATATTCAAATAGATCATCGATTCAAAAACTTGACAGTACATCTATTCATTATCGTCTATTCAAGAACTAAACAGGGCTTACTTGAATAGATTATCGTTTCAAAAACTGAAAAGTTATCTATTCATTTTCATCTATTTGAAAACTTAGTACGAAGCATATTTAAATAGATCATTGATTCAAAAACTTGACAGTACATCTATTCATTATCATCTATTCAAGAACTAAACAAGGCTTACTTGAATAGATTATCGTTTCAAAAACTGAAAAGTTATCTATTCATTTTCATCTATTTGAAAACTTAGTACGAAGCGTATTCAAATTGATCATCGTTTCAAAAACTTAAAAGCTCATCTATTCATTTTCGTTTATTCATAAACTTAACAGGTCCAACTTGAAAAGATTACTTATCTATTTAAAAAACTAACCAGTTCTGTTATTTATTTCCATCTTTTCAAAAAAACACAGGCATTGTGTTTTGGTCTTTAGTTTAGTAAGGTTAAAAAAAACTTAAGATATAACTTTTACTTCATTTTATTTCATAATAATAAAATACTTACTTAAATATAAGCTTAAAATACATTGACATTATTATCATCATACCATTTCTTTATTCAAATGACAAAATATAATAAAATGTTATGCAATACAACATAAAACTATAACTGTAACATTAGTAATCTGTAATTTAACATAAACATAAATTCATATTAATAATAAAATTTACATTAACTTACTCTTGATAAAACTACAATATGGCTTTATAATGACCCCATGGCATGGTTAGAATCTTATTAAAAATTTGACGTTTATCATCATTTGCGTTCAGTACTAGTTTGTTCACTTCTTGAGAATAGAGAGTATGGTGAATGGACTTAATCATATTCATTTTGCATTTTAAATCTTTGTTATGACATAATGAATCTTGATAATCGGAGAATGTAATTTTTTTAGTAACTGCCTTGGTCGCACCTTTAGCTTTATTAATATGATTGTCAAGACTTTTTAGGGAATAAAGTTTTGCTCTCAATCCTATAAATTCACAAAGAACGTTACCGCCAAGCTCATCTTTAAACAAACCCGGTATTTTAGAATTGATCAATGGTATATCATATGCATTATCAAAAGAATAATTACTTGTATCAAAATATTCAAGACTATTTTTCATATCTTCATAAAAATCATTAGTTTTTATTAAATAAAGAAGACTATCTGTGTCAGTATAACAAAGTTTTGCTTGTTTTCCATATTTATGTTTTATAAAATCATAGTGAAATTGATATAAATGGGTTTTAGCATACTCCAAAACAGAAAACCCGACATAAATAGGCCGATCTAAAACAATTTTTTCTGGTTTTAATTGTATTGCTACAAGGTCATTTGTAAATATAGCCAGGCTTTTCAAATTTGGTTTTGCGATAAGTTTTTCAGCACCCAAATACTTATTAGTTTTATTTTTATTATCTTTCCAGCAAGATATCAGTTTAACGTCTACTTGTTTGCGTTTATTTTGAATCGTTTTACCAAATATAGCATTATTTAGTAATTTGAAAAAGTCTTTCTCGAAAGTGGATGTGGCCTTTTTCCGTAATTCAGTATTTAGTTCAATATATTTTCTTAAAAAGTCTTGCTGTCGAAAACATACAATTCGATGAATTTTTTTCAATCTTAGGCCTTGTTTTAGACATTCTTTTAAATGTACATAATGAATAACATAGTTATATTTATCGTATAAGTTCGCTATGAGTTTTGCTGTTCTACCACCCGGAGGCTGAAATTTTTCCGGAGCAAATGGCAAGTCACTATGTGCATCGTGTATATGTTCCGGATAAATTAAGTCAACTTCTAGAATATAACCGTATTCATCATCGATGGCACAACTTGAAATCTCAAAAGCATTAATTTCGTTTTCAGTCAGGAATTTGAATTCAGAGATTGGAAACTTTTTCATCATTGCATAACCATAAAGATTATTACAGTCAAGATATATTAAATACTCGGTATCCAAAGACTCATCATAATTCGGTAAATATTTGTTATTTGCAACAGCATGTCGAAGAGAACATTGTGCTAAACCACCACGTATACCTCTTTCCAATAACTGATATATTTCCAAATCTTGAATTAATTCTAGTTTAACTTTAGTATAAAGAAGCATAGCATCCCAACTTAAGCCAGGAGAGCTTACATAGTAAGCGGGATCAAGTTTATAGTATTTCAAACTAGTATTTCGAAATTTTTCAAAAACGTCACATAGTATTAATACATCCGTTTTCAAATACAAATCAGTAAATTCTCCAAGTGATTTAATATTAAATTCCAGCCATATATTTTGTGCTCTAAGATATTCTTCGTCTGTAATATGCGCTTGCTTCAAACTATTAAAAAAACATTCTTTTGATGGAAGATTTAACTCATCATATCTAGACCACGAATCCATGTAATCATAAGGATAAATTCCTTTCACTTTTATCAAATTCAACTGCTTTTCATTTTCAACTATCTCTGATAAATGAACGAACTCTTTTTTATCTAAGTTTTGACTTAAATTATCCAGACTTGTACTTAAAAATTGAAAGGAGTCTATAAACTTTATTTGCATTGAACTACTTTTATTTTTTCTATAGTTTGGGAGGTATTTTGTAATGCTGATATACTTTTCTTTTGTTTTTGGTATTATTTTTATATCACCTGGATGTTTTGATAGTTCTGTTATAAAAAGATGTGAGTCATAGCCCGACAAATTATGTATGATCACAGGTACAAATGAACAAATACGATAGTTTATATTACAAAAAGCGTGTGCAGGCCCTCTGAATTTTTTTGTTATATGATCGTGGTCTTTAACTTTGTCATTTAATAATAACCGCTGACAAATATGACAAACAGTTGCTACTTTATATTCGTTCTCTTCATCAATAGTCAATGGTGTCATAGGCTTTATATCATCCAGTATTTTATATACGTCTTCGACATCTTTTATTAAATGCTTTATAAAATATTGAACACACTTAGGACCTCTGTAAGTCCTATATTTGTTTAAGGATTGATCGTGTGCGCAACATATATAATAAGCAAAACTAGACGGTTCGTGAACTTTATATTTTAGTGTATTTGTATTACTTGTTTCTTTATGATTTATTAAAAGGCTTTCAAAATCAGCGTACACTACGAAATTTATTTTTTGTTGTCGTTCATAATGCTCAAATTGCAAGATGTTGTTGTCAGGTAATACAGTTAAAACCTTCGAACAATTATGAGACTCAAATTTTTGATTGCTGGTAAAAAATTGAAGGCACTGCTCGCATAAATATGATTTACCTTGATGTCGAGTAATTTGTCTTCGTACTAGTTTATATAAATTTTTAATCAAACAATAATGTCGCTTACTTGACTTTTCGAAATATAATAAGTTGATATGATTATCTTTTCGAATACTTGAAGCATACAATGGTCCAGTTACACTGTATGTATCGTCTAAACCATATACATTAACACTTATATTTGGATTCATTTTTTCAAATAATTTAATATCATTTGGCGCTAGAGGAAAGTTTAGACCTTGTGTTTTAAGAACTTCTGAATAATGAGGATATGAGTTTACTCGATTTACATTTACTTTGCTAGGATATAAACAAGCAACAATACTCCACAAAAAGCAATAGTCGTCATTCGTTTTTATGTTTATACAACTTTTCGTATTTTTTATACAAGATGGTAAGTCAATGAATGATCCACCTCGCAATGGACAGTATTTATTAATATTGATCTCTAAATGACTAATCGTTTCAAAAGACCAACCTGATTCACAATGTTCAAATTCAATCATTTTCCTTTTTAAATTTTCAATCACTTCTAAATAAAGTTCAGATAGATCAGTATTATTATAAACTGTATAATATTTTAGGTTAAATGATTTTAACTGCCTTGACAAATATTCGTTTTTAGGTAGTATAAATAGAGCAAACAATTCAAAATTCACCTTTATGCAAGTATGTTTCTTAAGAGATAATTCAATTAGTTTAATTACGTCATTTTCGTGTTCATATAAAAATGCCTCAGGAGTGCAATACTCAGATTCTGGGTATGGATTTACTCGATATGATCTAATTCTATTTTTAAAAGCGGTACCTATGATATCTATATTTTTAAACTCAGATTTCATTAAACAATTCGATTTATGAATATTAGTTCGTATATGGCATTTATAACGTGATTTAACTACTTGAACGTTGCATTCATTACATAAAATCATTTTACTGCTATTTTCGTTATTATTTATTCTGTTATTCAATATTTCATCTTTCAATATTTCAATATCAGATTCAGTATAACAACACGGTGCGGTTGAATTAGCTGAAAACAAAAACAAATAGTATGAATAATTACTAATCTTTTAATCTGAGGAGTGTTGATTCTTATTCATTGATGTTTTCGATACATTGGATCTTAGAATCTATTTAAAGGTAATAAGTAAGTTACCTAATTGGTTACCTATCTGCGCGTTTTAAATTCATCACGTATCACTTCTACATAATTTGCTAAACGACTTCAGCTATTTGTGGTGTCCACGAGTTTTCAACGCTATGACAGCTCGGCGCTGTCTATTCATTCAAGACGATTTAAAAAGTAATGTAGGTATATTTAATTAATAATGAACTGATTGTATCACGCATCGTGCACGCAACTTCACTAAGTATTCTTAATCATGAGTTATTTCAGAAATTAAGAATAGTTAGTGAAGTTCGTAGGACAAGTTTTGAACTCATCGCGCACCTCTTTCACATAATTAGCTAAATGCCCCCAACTCTTTGCTGTATTTTCGGTACGTGTTTTTAAGGCGATGATGGCTTGGCGCCATCTGTTCATTGGCGAAATCGATTCGATTTCGCTGCATTCATAAACTTTGAGTTCTACGTATAAGGCCCCCTTTTTCTCAGGATGAAACTGTTTAGCGTAGCCGTTCGCCACGCGGCGTGTAATATAGCAGGCAAGTTTAGGGGGTTCTTTACCAACGGTCGTGGAGGCGTCATCATCGTCGCTATCATTTCCGAACAGATCTTTCATTGTTGGTTTCATTGGTCTGAAATATAAAACAATCATTGAAATGCTGTAATCGATAGTAAGTATGTAAAAGATTTATTAATTGATGATTATATAGCCTTTTAAAATCAAAATTAAAATTCAATCTACTTATTTAAATCGATGAGTGATGCAACAAATAGAATAATTGTACTGTGAATACTAAATTATAATTATTGAGTTGATACTTGATGACTGATTTTTTAGTATCTATTTAGGGTATTTACCTGCAGGTTGATGATGAAGGCTTCGATTTTTTAATAGCTGGAGCTGATAATTTGTGTTTTCTTTTTGGTATTACTTCGCCATCATCTTCGCTTTCTTCCGTATGTGAATCGGTATGCTTAGATCTGAAATTTAAAAGTAAACATTTTAATAAATACACGGCGTTTTTGTATAAAAAAACAAATATTGAAACAGTACGCGTAATCGATAGATAATTAACTCTTTGAAACTATTATGTATAAACTTACTATTCATACCTACTTATTTATTTATGTATGAGATGATTGATGCAAGAAATTAAATAATCTCGCTGTGAATAGTAAATTATCGGATGGCCACGATACTTGATTACTGAGTTTTCACTATTTACCTAAGTATTCATGGTATTACCTGTTGATTAACTGCGAAGGCTTCAGCTTCTTTGCAGTAGCTGGAGCAGCGGATTTTATTTTTTTCTTTGGCACTTCTATTATTTCGCCCTCTTCCTCGCTTTCGTCCGTTGGAGTATAAGCATGTTTAGATCTGAAATTGAAAAAAAAATATTTTAATAAATACAAAGGAACGATGAACTAGTTTGTGTGAGACAATTAATTACCAAGCACACTACATAATAATTTTCATCAAAAGGGCTTAGATAGATAACTACCTATGAAAAAATGTACTGCTGAATACCTACTTAACTACTGATCTTTTCACAAAAACTTAATGCACTGAATGATGAAAATACCTTGATGTTGATGGTTCTTCTAATTTTTTTTTCTTAATAACTGGCTTGGTTTTCTTTTTCTTTTCAATTATTTCTCCTTCTTCTACTCCCGACCCTTCGTCCGATGGAAAAACTTGATCCGCGATTTTAGACCTGAAATGAAAAACATAATATTTAAAACATAATAATATTGAAATTTAAATACTCATATGTTAATTCATACTGAGTTCGTGTATGGTATAAATAATACATACATTGAATTCAAATGAATTTTATAAAACTATTTATTTGAATCCATCAAACGAGTTATAAAATTATTCAGAATACTTCTCTTATTTTTGTTTGTATTTTGTAAAACTTTAAATTCCTATAAAACTAGTATTTATAAGTAGGTAAGTTTTAATTAATTATTATCTATTCACCTAAATTCCCCCATAGGTAATTTTAAAACTTAACACATGAGGACAAGTGTGCGTATGTTTAACTATTCTGCCGATTATGTATCTGAATACTGATCTATTCAAGCGAATATATTTATTATTTGAATAATGAACTTTTATACTCACATTTCTCGTGGCTTTGTAACTAACACTTCAGTAATCACAACACTAAAATCCACTTGTTTCTGGCTGGACAACAAAAGTCTAAATGGTGACGCTCCTGCTTTCCAAGATCAATTTATGCTTTTTTATTTTACTAGTGTGCAAACTATCTGTACACATTTCATTTGTGTTAAAAACCTATGTCAGCAAAAACTGATTTATTGATTGATTGCAGCGAATGTAAGAGCAAATCAAAGTAACTTGAACCTTAATCATTATATGCGAAATTACATTCACAATGAAGATGGTAGGCAAGTTATAAGTTTGTAGGTGTTATACAAATATACCGATGAAGTAGAGCCATCCTCCTATTTAGAGAACTATTTAGAGAGATTTACAGGAATGCAGCAATGATTTGTATCATGGTATCTACCTACTTTAATATTTATGTCCAAAACCTGTGATATGTTAGCTATGTAGGTAGGTTTTTAAAAGTAAATTATAATTTATGATAATTTGTATCAATATTATTATAAGTACTAGATGTGCTGGATTTTATAAAATACGAACTAAAATTACTTAAAAAATATCTTTTCGTAATGATGATGATGACGACTTATAAATTAAAATCATAACCTTTCTTTATTATTAAAGTCGGATATAAAGATCGCAAGTAAGATGCACACCGGCACAAAGAATGTCGCCGACTTCCTTGTAGGGAAAGTGATTCGGGTTGCAATTCGCTAGAAGCTTCACATTAGTTTGAAGACATATTTTATCCAACTAACTATAATAACAAAAGAAGGTTATTATAATGCTACGAGGATAATCTAATGGCATGTGATGAAAATGAGTTGATTTCATGATTTAGGGGTTCAAAAAAACTATTTTTTATCAAACTGTTCCAACTATATTTATCTGTTTTAATCACCAACGAATGCAGTGCTTGAAAATACTTTTTCTAATAGGTATCTACTACTTAATGTACAGGGTGTACAAAATTACTCACTCCATGCAGGCAATTAAAATAATCTTGTCTTCTACATCATTCAATTTATTATTATGTACTTACTTGTACCTAGTTAAAAATGAATACCTACTCACTACGATATAGAATAAGCCTACTTCATTTCTGTTTTTAATTTCTTATCTTAAATTGATATTTCTTAAATTAAACAAACATTTTTTATTCGAGTCTTTTAATATCAATTGTGTAATATTACATTACTAATTATTATATAAGTGGTGTACAATACAAAATATTCTATCTCTTTAGGTATCTACACTATGAATATAATGTTTAGTAAAATACAGGGTGTTAAAGACCAACCTCAAAAATGGACTAAGAAGGACTAGGCTCCGATTTAATTTTTATATGTAGGTATGCTTTTGACACCCTGTATATTATAAAATTCAAGCACCTAGTATTAATCTTAACTATAACACGCGCATATTTTATTTATATGATATGTTGCTATCAACTACACTTACTTTTTTAATCATTTTGTCAATTAATCGTTCTGCATCGCGCAGAACTTCATCATAACTGTCTTTCACTACGTATTGCGCACTTATATTTGTTTTTTTGGTTTCACAGAAATCCGTACCTGCTGTATCTTCAATGCTTATTTTTATTAAATGACGCGCTTTTCCTTCTTCCGTACGAAAAACATATGATGTACATGCAGTACTGCTACAAGTGGAGGGCTTAAAAATAGGTTTTTTAAAAGACAATCTTGACTTTTTCTTCTTGTTTTCAACAATATCTTTATTTGATGTACTAGCCTCTAAATCTTTTATTATTTGTTCCGCTTGTATTTCTTTTTGAAGTTTTTGGATCTCAGTTTCGTATACGGCATCCATATTTTGCGCGTAATAAAATGGGTTGGTGATTGGGTTATCGTCATCATCATCAAAGGTATTATTCATTTTCTGTAAAAAAAAAAAAATATAGAGACAGCATGTAATTAGATCAAAGTTCGGTGTTTCCCAACTTTAAATAAAAATACTTATAAACTTACCTCAACCACTAGGGAAACGTGTGCACTTTGATAAACTCGAAATCCGAATGCAATATCGATGCATTTTTGTTATCAGTACATTAAGATCGTGTCTGCTATACTTCATAGTTTCTCGCTGTTTCAGAAATGTGTTCTGTATATTCGGGAAACTACATCAATCCATTGTAAATATGTCTATATAATTAGTGCATATTATAATTTTTGAATCATTTAATCATAGATTGCCTCACAATGCAGTTCATAAAACAGCCGGTTACGTTAAAACTCGATAACGTTACCATTGATTCTAAAAAACGCATCCCTCGTCATGGTAAACTTTTACCAAACACGATACGCTGCATAATTTGTGGTCCATCAAACTGTGGAAAAACTAATTTGATGATCGGTCTACTTCTACACGAAAACGGATTACATTTTCAACATGTGTACGTGTATTCTAAAACTCTTTACCAACCAAAGTACATATTTTTAGAGCAAGTTTTAAAAAAGGTTCCTTCTTTAAAGTTTTTTAAGTATCATACAAATGATGATGTTTTAAGTCCAGAGACAGCAAAATGTAACTCCATAATTATATTTGACGATGTTGCCTGTGAAAATCAAAATAATATACGTAGTTATTTTGCAATGGGTAGACATAAAAACATAGATTGTTTTTATTTAAATCAAACTTATAGTAAAATACCTAAGCAACTGGTTAGAGACAATGCAAATTTAATAGTCCTTTTTAAACAAGATGATATAAATATGAAACATATTTATAATGAGCATGTTAACACCGATCTAACATGGCAAGAATTTCGAAGTATGTGTTCAAATATTTGGAAAGAGCCCTATAGTTATTTAGTGATAAATAAAGATTGTGAAAAAAATAAGGGTTGCTATAGAAAAAACTTTGACACATTCGTTGTTTTTGAATAGAAGACATATTAGTCAGGGCACTGCATCAATAAATATCAGTTTATTAAGTATATAATAATAACACAGTAGCCGCTAATATTAAACGCAGTTGAGCAACACTCCGTTGAAGACTGGAACGTGTTATAATTAATCATTGTTAAAAATTTAAACATTTATTAATACAAAAAGAAATGGAAAAAAAATTGAAAAGTCAAATTGCGAAAGCTACAGAAAGTGTTAAAAGAAAAGTTGAACGGATGCGAGATAATGAAATTAAGAATAACATTGTCTTAGAATCTGTTTTCAAACCAATCACCAATTCTCTAAATCAAATGGTTGATGTTACAAAACATTCGAAAGAAAATGAAGGTAAGATCGAAAGATCAAGTCCATTAGATATAAATAAAACTTCAAAAAAGCGAGAATCCGATACTGAGCTAGATGAGTTTACGACATGGAATTCGGATAATTCAAGAGAGTATTATGATAATTCTGAACATTCTGAAGATGACAATGGAGATGAAAGAAATAATGAATCATTCAAAACAGTTAAATCTGCCTTAAGTGAACCAAGTTTTGATGTGTCTTCATGGTCTAAGTCTTCCGAAGCTCTAGTTAATGTTCCTTTTGGTGTAAGAAATGATCGAGGTAAACTCATGATGGGATCAGCACATGTAGCTGTATCTGGCGAATATATACAAGTTGGGCCAGATAAATTTAAAAAAACAATCGGCATAAATGAGCTGCTATTCAAAAAAGAGCCCGACTTATCTACAATAACTAACGAAGATATGGAAAATTATAAGTTGATGTTACTAGAAACGAATGTTCATCGAAGAGATTATGATCCACATAAACCAATCAGAAGTAATAGGGGTCAAAAATACATGAATATTATAAAACCGCTGTTCAAAATGCGTAAGGTATCAGCAAGTACTACTGACAGTAGTAATTCTAACTTATATAAAGGTCAAGGGTTGCCTACATTGAAAAAATGGAAGAAACATGTCGATTACGTTTACTGGGATGATCCTAACGAGTTAATTGATAGGTTAAAACTATTGATAGCTTCTCGGGAAGCTGGTAACACAGGGCTAGATAACGAAATAATATCTGTTATAGAAGAGTTGCGGGAGAACGGTATTATAACATAATAAATAAGATGATACCTTATTCTTAGTTTCATTTGATCTTAATCCTCAACGTTGATTAGTTCATAGAATAAAAGTATGGATAAATTTGGTCATTTTATTCACAAACGATCTCGTTTACCAGAATTCTTCGAAGTCCTTGACAAAGCATTGTTGAAAGGTGAAATTGATTTGCAATCAAAAAGATTGACGGGTGTTACAAGCCCTCTAGACGCCAACGACGCCGTCAATAAAGAATACGTTGATAAGCAGTGTGAATCATTTGCAAGCAAGGAAGAACTTAATGATATAATTAATACAATTAAATCTGACTTCGAAAAACATATTCAACAGTTTAGTGAAAATTTTTATGCAAAGGATAAGGATAAGAACATTTGATATACATTCATAAATGAGTAAATTACAAGTAGTTAATGAAATTCATAAAACAGCACGTAGAAATTTTGTTCGACGATCTGTTGTATTGAAAGGAATCGATGATTTATGGCAAGCAGACCTAATTGATTACCAAAATTATAAAAGTTATAACAATGGCTTTAAGTATATTTTAGTAGTATTAGACTGCTTTTCAAAGTATGCTTGGGCTATTCCATTAAAAACAAAATGTAAATCTGAAGTAACAAATGCTTTTAATAATATTCTTGCCAAAGCTCATAGAAAACCTGTTAACTTACAAACGGATAAGGGTACAGAGTTTTATAATGATGATTTTAAAAAAATTATGATCTCCAATGAAATTAATCATTACTCTACATATTCCATAAAAAAGGCTTCTATAGTAGAGCGACTTATCAAAACTATAAAAAGCAAACTACACAAATGTTTTAGTTTAAATGGTAGTTACAAGTGGATTGGAGAAACTTTACAAAGCGTTATTACAAACTACAATAATACAATACATCGGACAACAAAATATAAACCAAAGGAAATAAACCAGTTAAATAAAGCAATAGTAATGTCTAATATAAAAAAGTCTCAAACTAAAAATTATAATAGTAGTAAGAAAAGTAAATTTTCTGTTGGTGATTATGTACGTATAAGCAAGTATAAAGGTAGTTTCGGAAAAGGGTATACCCCAAACTGGTCCACTGAATTGTTTTTAGTTAATAAAGTAATTTATTCAGTACCTTTTACCTATGAAATTGAGGATTTGCACAAACAACCGATATTAGGAACCTTTTATGAACAAGAACTGCAGAAAACAAACTATCCTAATGTTTATCTTATTGAAAAAGTGATAAGAAAAAAAGGTAAAAAACTTTTTGTCAAATGGTTAGGGCTCCCCAGTAGTGAAAATAGCTGGATTGAAAAACATGCAATATTAAGCTCCTGAATAATAAAGTGTATAAAATATAATAATGCTTACAAGTGTAACCAGGTCATTAATAACTTAGCTATGCGAGGTGGTGGACTAGTTAACACTTTAATAAATAATTTACCTTTTGAACTACATTTACCCGGTTATAATTATTGTGGACCTGGAACACGATTAGAAAAACGATTACTGAGAGGTGATCAAGGAATTAATCAGTTGGATAATGCTTGTATGGAACACGACATTGCATATAATTCGAATAGTTTAGAGGATCGACACCAAGCCGACTTAAAATTGTTAAACATGGCAAAACAACGGTTAAAATCCAAAAATGCAGGAAAAGGAGAAAAATTAGCTTCATGGCTAGTGAGTAAAGTAATGAAAACCAAACTAAAACATGGTGCCGGAACAAAATCATTTAAATCGATTGTGTCTACAGTACGCACTCACTTAAAGAAATTGAAACCTAAAACTAATTCTAAAGCTATACAAATAGCATATTCTGCTGCGAAAAAGCTCATTAAAAAAAATAAAAAAAGAGTTTGTTTACCTCGCATTATACCATTACCGAAAACAGGTGGTATACTTCCACTGATACCAATATTTGCTGGACTTTCTGCACTCGGTGCATTAGCAGGAGGAGCGGCAGGTATTGCTAAAGCCGTTAATGATCATAAATCAGCAACCAAAAATCTAGAAGAAGCTCAAAGACATAATCGAGCGATGGAATCTATTGCATTAGGCAAAGGCTTATACATGAAACCTTACAAGAAAGGAAATAGTATATTTGTAAAAAACTCAAAAAACTAATGAAACGGTTACCCAACCGTGCTCTAACTAATATAGACTTACTCAAATATGCTTCTAAAAACATACCTTATTTTAGAGGTGTTTTTATGAGAGATACATTGCCAAAAAAAACAAAAGACGTTGAGTGTGCTATTATTAATTTAGACAGTTCAAAGAATGGAGGGACACATTGGGTAGCCTTTGTAAAATATTTTGATTATTACGAGTATTTCGATAGCTTTGGAAATTTGAAGCCACCATTAGAAATATTAAAATATTTGAAAACTAATGATATAACATATAACTATTGTAATTACCAAAGTTTTAAGAGGGCTATCGCAGTTTGGCCGCGCTCGAATTCCGGTTTCTGAGCCGCCAAACTAAAAAAAAATGCCCACGCACAAATTGAAGCCGCTTTCCGCTCGAGTTTGTACATTAACTAACTAGTCTTGGTACTTGGAAGTTAGGTAAGTAAAGCCATTAAAATTATAAAAATTTTCAATGTACCTAAAGATTTATAATAGTTTAGATGGCTGTTTCTATTTAGGGTGTTTCTATGTATTATAAGTATGTATTTACAAAAAAAAAGTATATAAATATTCTATCAGATCTAGTTCCCATATCACAAGCTTTGCTTAGTTTGGGACTAGAGGGCGTTGTGTGTAAAGCCCAAGAATATTCATATTTATTTATTTTATTAGATAGAATTTCTATCTAAACTTTTACAAATCTGTACTTACATTGATTTATTTTTTGATAAATTCTTTGAAGGAGTTGAAGTATGTCTGTCGGTTTGTCGTTTGAGCACAGTTGACGCTGAAACCGCCGAACAGATTTTGATGAATCGTATCATGGTGATAGCTTATAGCACCGATCAACATTAGGTACATTGCACACATTAGGTAATTATGTCAAAATCAACTTCAAACGGCCGAGTTATTCGTCAACTCGCGAGCGTGAAACTCGTGATTTGGCACTTTCCAATTAAACCTATTTTTTTTGTCGTCAACTCGCGCGCACAATATTATAAAGTAGTCTTATTTTAAAAACGGATTTCTTTCAAAATCGATATCTGAGGGCCCCTCTCAGCCATTATGTGTTACTATGTATTATAAGTATGTATTTACAAAAAAAAAGGTATATAAGTATTCTATCAGCATCTAGTTACCATATTACAAGCTTTGCTTAGTTTGGGACTAGAGGCGTCGTGTGAAATGTCCATAAATATTTATTTATTTATTATCAAGAATCTAATCTCAAATTAGAAAAAATCATAGCCGCCATTTTTAACTTTTTTTGTTTATGGACCGATTGCTTTCAAATCGATATCTGAGGATCCCCCTTAGCCATTATCAGGAATATTATGTAAAATTAGAAAAAGCATGGCCGCCATTTTTAACTTTTTTGTTTATGGACCGATTGCTTTCAAAATCGATATCTGAGGGTCACCCTCAGCCATTATCAAGATTCTAATGTGAAATTTGAAAAATCATGACCACCATTTTTAACTTTTTTGTTTATGGACCGATTGCTTTCAAAATCGATATCTGAGGGTCACCCTCAGCCATTATCAAGATTCTAATGTCAAATTTGAAAAATCATGACCACCATTTTAAAGTTTTTTGTTTATGGACCGATTGCTTTCAACATCGATATCTGAGGGTCACTCTTAGCCATTATCAAGAATCTAATGTCAAATTTGAAAAATCATGACCAACATTTTTAACTTTTTTGTTAATGAACCGATTGCTTTAAAATCGATATCTGAGGGTCACCCTCAGCCATTATCAAGAATCTAACGTCAAGTTTGATGAAAAATCATGGCTGCCATTTTTAATTTTTTTTGTTTACAGACCGATTGCTTTCAAAATCGATATCTGAGGGTCACCCTCAAAAATCTTAAATGAATGCCGTTTGAAGTTAATTTTGACAGCTGTCATCAAAAATGTAGATTTTAGTTGTCTCTGTCATTTAGTGATGAAACGAGCAGTCTAGGATAAGTAGTTTCCAAGATATGACCGTTTGAAGTTGAATTTGACAGCTGACATCAAAAATGTAGATTTTAGTTGTCTCTGTCATTTAGTGATGAAACGAGTAGTCTAGGATAAGTAGTTTCCAAGATATGACCGTTTGAAGTTGAATTTGACAGCTGACATCAAAAATGTAGATTTTAGTTGTCTGTGTCATTTAGTGATGAAACGAGTAGTCTAGGATAAGTAGTTTCCAAGATATGACCGTTTGAAGTTGAATTTGACAGCTGACATCAAAAATGTAGATTTTAGTTGTCTCTGTCATTTAGTGATGAAACGAGTAGTCTAGGATAAGTAGTTTCCAAGATATGACCCTTTGAAGTTTAATTTGACAGCTGTCATCAAAAATGTAGATTTTAGTTGTCTGTGTCATTTAGTGATGAAACGAGTAGTCTAGGATAAGTAGTTTCCAAGATATGACCGTTTGAAGTTGAATTTGACAGCTGACATCAAAAATGTAGATTTTAGTTGTCTGTGTCATTTAGTGATGAAACGAGTAGTCTAGGATAAGTAGTTTCCAAGATATGACCGTTTGAAGTTGAATTTGACAGCTGACATCAAAAATGTAGATTTTAGTTGTCTCTGTCATTTAGTGATGAAACGAGTAGTGTAGGATAAGTAGTTTCCAAGATATGACCGTTTGAAGTTGAATTTGACAGCTGACATCAAAAATGTAGATTTTAGTTGTCTCTGTCATTTAGTGATGAAACGAGTAGTCTAGGATAAGTAGTTTCCAAGATATGACCGTTTGAAGTTGAATTTGACAGCTGACATCAAAAATGTAGATTTTAGTTGTCTCTGTCATTTAGTGATGAAACGAGTAGTCTAGGATAAGTAGTTTCCAAGATATGACCCTTTGAAGTTTAATTTGACAGCTGTCATCAAAAATGTAGATTTTAGTTGTCTGTGTCATTTAGTGATGAAACGAGTAGTCTAGGATAAGTAGTTTCCAAGATATGACCGTTTGAAGTTGAATTTGACAGCTGACATCAAAAATGTAGATTTTAGTTGTCTGTGTCATTTAGTGATGAAACGAGTAGTCTAGGATAAGTAGTTTCCAAGATATGACCGTTTGAAGTTGAATTTGACAGCTGACATCAAAAATGTAGATTTTAGTTGTCTCTGTCATTTAGTAATATAATAACAGAAAAGTTAAAAATGGCGGCCATGATTTTTCAAATTTGACATTAGATTCTTGGTAATGGTTGAAAGGGACCTTCAGATATCGATTTTGAAAGCAATCGGTCCATAAACAGGAAAGTTAAAAATGGCGGCTATGATTTTTCATAAATAGGTACAAATAAAAATATATACATTGACATTTTTACACGGCACCCTTTAGACGACTCATAGAACAAACGTCTATGATGCCACACAAAAAATAATTATGTTTGTTTTTGGTGAGGATCGAACCCACGACCCACGGCACGGAAGGGAGAGCTAGTACCGACTGAGCTGTGAGGCCTATCAAAATATCTTTTCATTTTAGCTCATCATCATTAATTTCTATTCTATTCAAGTACACGTTCTTCATTGCACTGCAGATTGTACTGTTTGGCACAGTACGCACAACGGATCTTCATCCCTCTGAAGTTAGGTGTAACAATCGATTTTGTATGTACTACACAAACATCCAAACATCTAAACTTTTGCATCCCATCCCACTAATATTATAAATGGTAAGATAAGATTTTAATTGTCCCCAATAGGTATGTACAGGTGTTAATGATTGTCATGAATAAAAAAGTTACTAACATCAAAACTAGGTAGTCAGTCACACTCCACGTGTACACGCCCGGTTATGCTCGATCTTTTTGGCGCGGAGAAAATCGACACAGGTCCGCCTTCCACGAGCGCTGGCGCGCGTCTGAATTCGAGCGGCCAACGCATCGCATTTTATGCAGTTGTAAATTACGTTTATTCAAATTAATATAATAAATTATGTAAATAAAAAGTATACAATTTTATTGATTATGAACTAACGTTTATTTTGGTATAATTTTTACCTAATAATAATAATGTAGTATGGAGAAATTAACGGCTAATTCTGAACGTTTTTAGAAATTTTATGGTTTTGAATTGATTTTTTTTTGTACATATCCCATACTTATTTCTAAATTCCGGGGCCGCTACGGTCAATGGCAGTATATAAGAGATATTTGTTGATATTTTTCATTTCGTTTGCTTTGCAGAGTAGTTCAATCCAGGAGCTTGAAAAAGTGTCTGCGCGAGTTTTATTAAAAACTTGTTTCGGAATTTTGGCTTTATTTAAATATATAAGGAAAAATTGCAAAAAGCGAGGCCGCTACGGTCAATGCGAATAACTATTCTACACCATACAATAAATCGAAATTATCTAAGAGTTTCAGTTTCAGAGATCTAGAACGTCAAAAATGGGCATTTTCACGGTTTGACCGTAATACGCGCCTTAATACGTTCAATTGTGGACACCTTTGTCTGAAATTTCTTCATGAATTTTGGGAAAAAACTTTATATGGAAATACAGCTTAGTGGGTTACCTATTAACTGACTTCAACAAATAACATAAATTTGAGAACTGGGTTAATTTCTTTCATTTGCAAAATGTCTTTCACCCTGTCTATAACTGGTGATTCATCTACTTTATCAACTAACTTTTACCCTGCATTACAATTTGATGGTGACTATGAATGTGCTCTGCTGCATTTATCCACTTTTAATTCAATTCCCAATATTGATAGTAAAAACAATAAATTTCACTATGGAGATAACGAAAGTGTAGAAATACCTGAAGGTGCATATGAACTCCAGGATATATCTGATTATTTAAAATCAAGTGTAAAAAAAGGAACAACTTTCAGTTTGTTTTGCAATAACAACACTCTGAAAACATTTATTTTTTGTTCTAAAGATATACATTTTGAAAAAGACAATTCTATTGGTACGTTACTCGGCTTTAGTGAAAAAACTTTACCACCCAATATAATACACGAGTCTCAGCTTCCAGTCAACATTTTATCAACAACCGTGGTGAGAATCGAGTGTGATATAGTGAGTGGATCATATATTAATGGAAAATCAAGTCATATAATTCACGAATTTTCACCCAATGTTGCGCCAGGTTATCGAATAATTGAAATACCAAAAAACATTATATATTTTCCAGTCAATCAAACTAATGTTAGCTGCATAAATATCAGATTATTGGATATTAAAAATAATTTGATTAATTTACGTGGAGAAGAAATTCAGCTATATCTACATATTAAGAAAAGATGATTGCTTACAATAAATATAGTCATGCAAAACCAAAACACGTCAGTGTTAATCGAACAATCCGAAAAGGAACAACTAAAAAGCTAATTAAAATAACTGAAGAAAATAAAAGATTTCTGAAATTAATTGGACTTCGACAATGAGCATTCTAGATATATCATGTTTACCGATATACGATAATACCATTGATAGTATCGAATACCATTCATACAAGCCATATGTAACAAGTTTTAATAAAAACGATGAAATTCGTATACCTATCAATCAACAAGATCTTTACATACTACCATCAGCCAGCACCCTTTATTTAGAAGGAACAGTGAATATAGTGAAAAAAGATACAAAACAAAAAGTTACAAGTGTAGAATTCACTAACAATCCATTGTTGTTTCTTTTTCAAGATATTCGTTATGAACTTAATGGAGTGGAAATAGATAGATTAAAAAATGCCGGAATAACTACAACTATGAAAGCTTTATTATCTTTTAATGAAAATGATGCCAAAATAGCAAAGTCTTGGGGATGGGATGTAAATGGAACGAAAACTAAAAGCAGTTTCTCAGCTTCCATCCCACTAAGCAGTTTCTTAGGGTTTGCTGAAGATTATAAGAAAATTATCATTAACTGTAAACATGAATTAATATTATTACGCAGCAATACTGATATAAACTCAGTAAAAATTCCACCAGGAGAGATTCTCGAAGAGATAATAATTAACAAGTTAGTGTGGCGTGTTCCGCATGTTAAGGTATCTGACAAGGAAAAAGTAAATTTGCTTAAGATTTTAGAAAAAGATCGTCCTTTACGTTTTGCATTCAGAAATTGGGATTTATATGAGTATCCTTTACTACCGCAAACTACTAAGCATACATGGTCAATTAAAACATCATCACAAATCGAAAAACCTAGATATGTTATAATAGGTCTGCAAACGAACAGAAAAAACTTAGCAGAAAAAGATATGTCGCGTTTTGATCACTGTAATTTAAGAAATGTTAAAGTATATCTCAATTCTACATATTTTCCTTATGAAAGTTTAAATGTTAATTTCAATGATTCAAAATTTGCCTTAATATATGAGCAATATACCAAATTTCAACAGTCTTATTATGGAAGCAGAAGTGAGCCGTTGCTAAGTGGTTCTGAGTTTATAGAAAAAGCACCACTATTTGTAATCGATTGCTCGAGACAGAACGAAAACATTAAATCAGGCCCTGTAATTAGTGTACGCGTGGAACTTGAAAGCAATTCAGAGATACCCGATCAGACAGCAGCATATTGTCTCATTTTAAATGATTGTATAATAGAATATAGACCACTAAGTAATTTTGTAAAAAAAATATCATGAATTGTGATCTAAGAATAGTAGATCTTCAAGGATTCAAAGATGTCAATAATCATTTTATAATTAAAGAATTTGCAATTTTATATAAAGGAATCACACAAATATTTATTATCAAACCACCCTATCCATACAACCGTTTATCCACGGAGGAAAAAAAACAAGTACGATGGCTAGAGAATAATCGAGGACTTTTTTGGAGTGAAGGATTTATTGACTATAAAGATTTTAAGCGTGTTATAATTCCATATTTATTAAATAAAAGAATTGTTACAAAAGGTGAAGAAAAAGTAAAGTGGATTCAGGAATTG